>CAUYPK010136141.1:0-27082 GCA_963574355.1 Loris lydekkerianus | reverse complement strand
AAGCCGTATGTGCTTGTGTGTTACGTTTTCAAATATACATTAAACGACTTTACGAGGATTGTCTCTAAATGACAAAGAGTATCATAGTAAGGCTGAGTACATTGGGTACTTTTTCTTCCATTCTTGAGATACTTTACTAAGAAGGATATGTTCCAACTCCATCCATGTAAACATGAAAGAGGTAAAGTCTCCATCTTTCTTTAAGGCTGCATAATTTAGGGCTTTCCCATGAAAGCTATAACCCAGTTACAACCTAAGAATAGGGGAAAGGGGGAAAGGGAGAAGAGGGAGGGGGAGGGGGGTTGGGGGAGGGGTACTGGTGGAATCACACCTACGGGGCATCTTACAAGGGTAAGGGTGAAACTCAGCAAATGTGAAATGTAAATGTCATGCTACGGTGACTGGGAAAATGCCAGGAAGGCTATGTTGACTATTGGGATGAAAATGTGTCAAATGGTCTATGAAGCTAGTGTATGATGCCCCATGATCATATTAATGTATGCAGCTATGATTTAATAATAATAAAAAAAAATGACAAAGAGTAAGTGTGAATAGCTAGGTCCAAACCCAGTTATTTAGCAATTCTTACGTTGTAGTTCTAACTCAGAAAGCACCTCTGAGTCTAGAAAGTCCTCGGAGACACAGCTCTGGGACACAGCTTGCTGGAGATTTGCACCCATGTTCTGATGAAGTTCAGGGATTCACAGGAAGTCTTTAAAACACGTGACACTCAGATGCTCATACTGAATATCTCATTTTACTTGTTTAATTGGACTAACTTTATCCCCAAAGAAAAATGAACAGTCATTTAACATTTCTTAGATTCTTAAAAGCGATGCTAGTTTCCTTTAGTCTCCATCGCCTAAATGCCGTTTTATTCAATAAGTTAAGTTGAATAAAATTTCTCTTATTGAATAAAAGGGAATGAAAATCGCTTATTATTTGATCTTCTGTTTCTGGGTCATTTCATGAGGTTGACCAAATGCTTTTGCAGCCAGACCTGTTTGAATTACAAACCTCTCTCTGCGTCCTCGAATTCCAAACCGTATGAGCAACCTTGTTAACCAGCCTTGAGCCAAAGGAGAGACGGTGCACTGGCAGCATCTGGACAGCTCCGGGAAGTATGCACAGAAAGAGGAGGCTCCCAGGGCAGGAAAGATTGGAGAGAAAGTCCAAAATGGAGACTCCCGAGCTTTCCCTCATCTAGGAAAAGGGGGAAAGCTCAAAGACCGAAGAACCAAAGAAGAGAATTACAGCAAAGAAGCTCCGCTAAGAGTGAGCAACTGGCTGTTTGCAGGAACATACCTGGCATGTAGTTAGCTGCTGAGAAATACTTCATTAGACAATTGTTTAGGCATTTTCAAGGTAGGCAGTCATAAGTGAGAGACTGTTAATAAGTGCTAATTTTGCTACCAGCCTCTCTCTAGCTGCATACAAAGGTACTGCTGCTTTATCACAAAGAAAATGGAAGGATGAAGATTAAATAGGAAAATGAATTTCCTTGAACTACACTGCTGTTGAGTTGAACTGCAGTCTTGGTAGACTTTACTACATCAACCTTATGTAGAGAAAAGAGAAAGGAAGAGAAAGGACATAAACACATATTAAACGTTTGTAAGAGGTCACTCATTGCCAGATCCTTTTACGCAGCTTATTTCATTGAAGTCCATGTAATATAAACTATGTCCTCTTTTATGCCCCTTTGCATAGTAAACTTGATCTTATTTATTTATTTATTTTAATTAAATCATAGCTGCGTACATTGATATGATCATGGGGCGTCATACACTAGCTTCATAGACCGGTTGACACATTTTCATCACACTGGTTAACATAGCCTTCCTGGCATTTTCTTAGTTATTGTGTTAAGACATTTACATTCCACATTTACTAAGTTTCGCATATACCCTTGTAAGATGCACCGCAGGTGTAATCCCACCAATACCCCACCCTCCACCCATCGACCCACAAATGGACTAGCAAATTGTGGTAGATGTACACCATGGAATATTATGCAGCCTTAACGAAAGATGGAGACTTTACCTCTTTCATGTTTACATGGATGAGCTGGAACATATTCTTCTTAGTAAAGTATCTCAAGAATGGAAGTAAACTTGATTTTAAATGCCGTTAATTTACATTTTGTTTTCATCTTTTTCAAGGGATAGCAATGGCAGCGCCGTGAAGTCTCTCCTTACTTCCCCACAGTGTGGAAGGGGCTAGTTCATTGTCACTTATTTTCATGCAGGACATGGCTACTTCCTCCATCTCTAGCTACAGAAAGTGAAGTTTTTATTCTGAAAGGTAAATGGCCTAATACGACGGGCACTTCAGCCATTCAAATTGTGGCCTTTAGCGCTCACTCACCATTCAGAGGAAAGAGGTCTTCTTGGAGAAATGATAGATTCGAGGGCTGAGAAAGGAAACATGGGGTACATGTGGACTTTTTGCATCAGAGGACTGAGAAGCCAGAGATTGGGGGAGTCGTGTTAAAATGACTCAGAGCCCACCTGAATGACCTTTCACTAGTGACCAATGGCAGAATTTGAAAATCCAAAAAAAAAAAAAAAAAAGTCAACAATTAATTAAAACACAGTATGTTACAATTCTTTAGATCAGCGGTTCTTAACCTGTGGGTCACAACCCACAGGAACCGCAATTAAAGGGCCACGACATTAGGAAGGTTGAGAACCCCTGCCTTAGACGTATAATAGTAATACAAGAAAATTGCTATTGTTTGGAGGATGCTGGGGGTGTGACACAACTCAACATTCTGAAAACTGGCAAATGGAAGGAAAGAATCAAGCTTTTTCCCTGCCTTTCCTTTGAAAACTGTAACTCAGGCTCTAGCAAAGAATTGATGAGGAAAATGTTAACTTTTTAGAAGACTTCCAGTTATTAATATTAATTGATAAAGAATCCACACTTTTTAAAAAGTAATTTACTTCTTAATGCATTTATTTATTTTCAGAATATTACAGGGGTATAGGTATTTTGCTTACCTAGTTTGTTGTGTACATTTTAGGTGACAATTTTAAGTGGGCCCTTCACCCAGAGTGTGGGTGAATGTGTACATGGTACCAGTTAGGTGTGAATTAATCCAATCCCCCCCACCTGAGTTTTACTTCCATACATATGCTTAAGTGTTAATCCACTAGTTCCGATTTAGTATTGAGTACATGTGGTGTTCGTTTCTCTATTCTTGCTGTACTTCACCCACAAGAATGTTCTCCAGTTCCATCCACGTTGTTACAAAAGATATGAGACCACCATGTGGTTTATGGCTGCATACTCCATACCGTACATATACCACATTTTATTAACTACTCTTGCGTTGATGGGCATTCGGGTTGTTTCTACATCCCTGCAGTTGTGAATTGTGCTGAATTGTGCATAGAATGTCCCTTTTTCCTTTGGGTGAAGGCCTAGAAGTGGAGTTGCTGTCCTTTTCTCTCTCTATCCATCCAGCACTTGTTGTTTTGGGAGTTTTTTTGATAACAGCCAGTGATATCTGGCTGTTATCAAAAAACAGCTGGGGTTTTGAAGAATCTATACACTTAACCCTTAAATGAAATAGTTAATTTGGTTAGTTATCATCCATCACTGCAAAAACTGTTAGCGGAAAAGCTGATGAGAAACTTACACATGAAAAATAAACCAGGATTTTCGACAAAGTGAAAAGGGGGGGGGGATTTACATATTAAGAAACCATAGACAAAATAAATATAATGTGTGGACCCTATTTTGATCCCCGATTTGAAGAAGACAGTCGTAAAATAACATTTTTGATATAGAGAAATTTTAGTAGTGTTAGTGAGCACTTTTGTCATCTTTAAAGCTGTGATGTTGGTATAGTGGCCGTCTATTTTTAAAGTATCGTTTAGGGACATTCACTGGTGAGTGTACAGACAAAATGATGAGTTAACTGGGCTCTGCCTCAAAACAACCCAAGGTAGAGAGAAGTAGGTGGGAACTTCAATGAAATGAGATTGCCATGTGTTGACAATTATTGAAACTGGGTGGTGGAATTCATTACAATATATCTCTCTATATTTGTGTACGTTGGAAATTTTCCATTGTTTAAAACTGAAGGAAAAAAAAAGATCTCTTATTCCATGGGGTGAATCATTTGAAATATAGGGCATTTGAATTTGTTTCAAAACAGTAATTGTGCTAGAATAGGAAAAGAATTATCATACTTCTGATCAAAGTATGGACACGGGCAAGTTTGCTCCAAATACTCTGTTTATGCATCAGGAAAATTAGCATCTTTTTCAAGGGATAGCAATGGCAGCGCCGTGAAGTCTCTCCTTACTTCCCCACAGTGTGGAAGGGGCTAGTTCATTGTCACTTATTTTCATGCAGGACATGGCTACTTCCTCCATCTCATACTTCCTCCTCTATCATACTTCTGATTTGCCTATTTTTGTGGGGGAGAAAATACAGTGAATACATGTGCTCAGAGGCAGAAACTGACATTTTATCATAAAATCGATGTAACATTAGTTTATCATCGCTAATGCCACCCTGGTGACATCAGTGTGACTGAAATATAACTGCACTTAACTCTGCCTGGTCTTCTCTCAAAAGCAAAAGTGAAGAAAGCAAAAGCGAAAGTTTCTTTTACCACGTGATAGGTGATGCTAATTTTCCTGATGCATAAACAGAGTATTTGGAGCAAACTTGCCCGTGTCCACTTCCTACGCTGTCAAATAATCACACTCAGCACTCGCCTCTGGTGCTGTGTCTTGGCTGACACTGCCTGTGTTTCACGTAGACGATAACACTTAAACCGGAGACAATTTTTCCTTCCCACATTGACTGTTATTCTTTTAAAAATGATAAGACAGATTTAAAATCACGGAAGAGTTTTGAATGTTAGGTCACTGTCAAACTTTTGTTACCCAAACTTCTGGATTCTTTTCTTTTGAATCAAAGTGAAATGAATGGAACCTCCCAAAGATAAATGAAGCCGTCTTTTGGCTGGAGGCTTACTGTCACGGTCGTATTTCTTTCTCTGACCATCTGTGGGATGTTCTTTGATCATTTGCTCTTGAGGACTGATGTGGGTTCAGTTGGTTTTCCTTCCTTTGTCCTTGAGAATGTGGCACCTAGAGAAAAATGCGGATAAATTAACATCACTGTACAATTTGCACTAACACAAGAGCATCAGAAGCAGCTATGCTGAAATAATTTAGCAACTGAGACCACCCAGGAGGGCTTGCTGTGTGTGCCATGATACCTGCCACTCAGACTCTTCTCCAATAAGGGACCCTTCTCAGACGCTATGGAAAAATAAATTAACGACAGCTGGATCCCCAACTGCAGCGCCTCTCCCCAACCCCAGGTGAGATCAGAGCCTGGAGAGCAACAAGACTTAACCCAAACCTAATGTCCTTATGCTCTCAACTCAATAAAATGCTCTCTGGTAGGAAGCGTACATTTCTTAAGTGTCATATAAATATTAACATCCGTAATCATCACAAAAGTCCCATGGGGGAAGGGGAGGGCATTGTTCATTACTGCAGGCAGATGTGTCCTAGGAGGAACTGGTGGTATAGAAAAAAAATAAACTGCCCCAAAGGCCTCAAGCTAGACTTATAGACCAAGAATTTGAACCTTCCCATCCCTTCAGACACAACCTTTCTTATTACTATTAGCTGAAGAATAAGGTTAATAAAATTCATGTAACGTGAACAATAATAACACTATTTTAACTCCATCTCCATGGTAATACGTTCTCAAAACAAAGGACTGCAGCTTCACAAGCATTATCATGTGATGACCTTTGTGCATTGGTAGTTTTTGCCATGGGAATAAAGGATTTATTTTAGGATATACGGTAAGATGTGGAACAAGTCGGCCATATTAATACAGAATGCTACAGATTGCACTTTATAGCCGAGTTTTGAAACTCCATCTAAAAGTTTTTGAGTTTGAAATTTTTCCAAGGTGGATTGCTGATCTTGCTGATGGTAGCTTCCTGATAGATGATGCCAATAAAATTGGACGGCATTGGCAGCCCTGTGTTTTTAATGTTTTATTTTCTTAACTATAATAAGGTGTAATAAGGTAACTTGCAAAGAAGTTGCCTAGAGAAATGGCTGCAACTTGGAATCCACTTAAAATATTCCATTGGGTAATCATAAAAATCGATTCTTTGCTCCCAATTTAGTTATGCATGGAAGTTCTGTCTTGCTGAAAATGTGTGAATACACTTATATAACACATTTATATTTGTATAGAATTACTGCTACTGCAGAAGTGTTTTAAAATAGTTCATTGTTATAGGTTCATTTCATGGATGTTTCCCCCACACCTAACTCCTGTCCAAGTAAGTATATGCTTGTGTTGATGTAATCTCTATATTTTCCTCAAATTATTTCTCCAATATATTACACTGAAATGTACATCATTAGAATAATAATGCTTGAATCCGCTTAAAAGCATTACTGTCTAGGGCATAGTTAGTACAAGAATTTTCAGCTCACATTTTAATAAAATGGTCAAAGAAATCTTATAATTTAATTATTACCTTATGTCACCACAACTAGTAAGTAAAGCCATTTTGCGATCATCTGTTTTCACAAATGTAATTTTCCACAGAGAATAAGAGTTTAGATCTAATCACTAACTCCCAAGTCAGTCGTGGATATTATGCTAATGTTGCTGTCATGATGATTGCTACAAAACTTTTTTAAATAAAATAAAAAACACCATATTTATAGGTGTTTGAATGTTTCAAATGCCATTCTCCAAAGTTCCAAGGACATAGTTTAAAATTAAAACCTTGCTTTCTTTTTTTGGATATCCTCTGTTCCTTACCCTTATATCCACTTTCCTTTCCCCCCCCCCCCCACATTTATATTACTGGTTCTTTGCTGCTGAGATGGCATTGTGAGCTGACCTAGCACAGAGCAGTAAGTTCCAGAGTAGACCCGGCAATACAGAACCTGTCTGCAATACAGAACTTCCCATCCTTGCTTTGATTTATGTAAAATAATATTCAAAAAACTCTTCCTAAAGCATCCTAACGAGGAGAAAATCCCAGTGGGTCACACCTGCATTATTTTGCCTTGCATGGCAGTATCAAAGCATCACATGTACCCTGTAAAGATACACCGTGGTTAGGCACCCATACTAAGTAAAAATCTTAAATTTTTTTTTTTTTTTTAAATTACATCTCACAGTCAACAAATGAAGTAAACCGATCTTTCAGAACACAAGTGGGCAATTCAAAAACAAACAAACAAAACAAACCAAGAACAAATAAGTTGACTAGTCACTTCTCTTCCTTGTAATACCAACCCAGAAACTACAATGACAGCAGTGGTGGCAAACAGGGGTAACTGCTTATGGACGGAGCTTGCAAGAATTCAGAGAACTGCTGAAAACTTACATGGGGTTTGAGTTCACACGTTTTGCCTCCTGGCGGTTTTACAATGAAACATGAATGTGACTGAACTTTCCTTAACAGTTCCTTCTGTGTGCTTTCGGTCTCTTCTCACACTCCTGTCCCCATCCCTGAGAACCCTGTACTTTCATTGTATGCTCTGGAGTCCCCTATAGTTGTGGGACGCACCTCCTTTTGTACAGAATTTGGGAGAAGCCATGTTGCTCCATAGGGAGGGCCCTGATTTGTAGTCAGTGCTGCAGCTTAATGAGGGGGGTCAGAAGGTGGCCCCAGGCACCCAGAAGGGGATCATCATCCCAAAGTCAGGCTCGGAGAGGGTGTGGGAGTCCGAGGATCGTGTTTCAATGGGAGAATGGGATTCACTAATCTCAGGAAGGTCAAAAACTGGCCCTTCCTGGGAATGCGTGACTCTCATCCTGGCTGGATGGATTTGGGTAGTTTGGTATAGAAACCTGTCAAACAGATGGTTAGGCACAAGAATGAAATGACAGATAGACAAAAGCCCAGTCAGGGCATATCCATTACTTTCATTCTTTTCCTAGTTCTTGTGCACCAAGAACGGAAATTTAAATATTAACCATTCGGGCACTTGTTTCCTGCTGTCTCAGAGAGTTTGGAGAGCATATTCTGTGCACTTAGAAAAACGCTGTGTAAATAAATGCCAGATATTATTCTAAGAGTCATGTATCTGTCAGAACGGGGTTGCAAAATTTTTGTCCACATACAACCAGTGTCATTCAAGGCTTGTTGGTGAGCTAGAAACTTCAGTGGTTGCTAAAGCACAGCACACGTCACGGCCTTTCTAAGGCTGCCCCTGGAAGACGTTTATACCACCCTTCTCTTATATCGTCCCTACCTGTTTCCAGAGATCTCTATAGTTTTGTTAATATTCACTACAGGAAGCACCTAAAATTAGACTTGCTGTTCTGAGCAGATTCTATCTTGGGACAGGATGGGTGTAGAACAGCCAAGAACATTGTAGCAAAGAGGTGCCCAGTTGGGCTTTTCAATATTACGCATCTGACAGGGCACCCATACCCAGCACGCGTCGGCATTGGAAAAATGCATGCTCGGTTCTGTTTGAAAGCTCCCTGTCATTTCAGAAGCACTTGGAAACAAGTGTGCACTGGGCTTTACCGCTGTGTTTTCAGGGGCTATTAATAGGCGTCCAAGACTTGTACTTGAATTGCTCTTTTTATCTAAGAAAAAGAAATTGGAATGCTTTTCCCTTTCAGAACCCCACCTATCAAAGCCAGCTGGGATGATCTTTCAGGGGAAGCATCACGGAACTGTTCAAACTTTGGTCAGGTGAGCTAAGTCACAACCACTTTTAGGCCAGGGATACTCCCTTTGTGCACAAGATATTCCAGGATTCATACTGAATGAAGACAGGGAACGCTAAGGTTCCCACACATCTGGCAGACAGCCAGCTCAGCTTTCATGCTATCCTGCTGGGCTGTGCATTATTCTGAAGAGCTCAGCATCAGATTATACACCCAGAGAGCCTCAGTCACGTGCTGGAGGGTTTTAAAGACTGCACGTTCCAGTCATCTCAGGGAAAAGAGAAAAAGTGATATCAAAGGGCTTAGTGTCTATTTCCTTTAGCAATCAGTGTTTCCTAAAGATTCTGCTATGTTCAGACGGTTCTTCCTCCGTGCTGGCTAGTGGCTGCCAGCTCAGTTTGCTTTTTGTGCCTGTGCTTATGGAACTCAGTGAGATGCTCTGCCTGGGAGACTGGCCCAGGGAGATGTGGGAGAGTGTGTGGTGGCAGGGGCGTCAGCCCTCTCTCGTGATAACGGAATAGATGTGCTAGCTTTGGCATCAGAAGAGTGATGGGGGCTTATTCCCAAAGAGGCAGAGCACAATGGGTTAGTTGTAGAAGAGAAGAGCTTTCTCTGCTGTGAAATATTTACCTGTCTCTTTCAAAGTCACTTTCTGTCAAACAATCTTCTACTTCCTGTTGGGGCAGAAATAACACAAAAGGATAGGATGTTTTCTAGTCCAAGAATTTGAAAGGTTAAAACCGAAGTTAACAAACTATTGTCTTTTAGCACAACAGCTGGAAATAGCTTCAAAATTGTATGCAAAGTTTTTTTTTTTTTTTTTTTTTTTTTACTTAAAATATGAGAAAAAAAATCCTTCTTTTCCTTTTTTTTTTTTTTTGTTCCCTGACTATGGTTGTTTATCAGTTTCAAAGCTCAAAGTTTGGAACGTTGGCAAGATCCTCTGGTTTGCCCTGGGGTACCACTGACCACCAAAGACGTCCACATTGAGGATATTTTTATAAACATGCCCTGAGGTGAGGGTGAAGGTTAAATTTTGTTAAAGAAATCTTTGTTATTTCTAAAAATGATACCCTCCGCTCAATCTCACCTTCCTGATTTTCTTTTTTTCCTGCCGTGTTCATATTGAAGTTGCTCTTTCTGGAAGCCCAGAGTGTTATCCTTTCCCGTTGCTAGGTGAGGGGCAGAGATGCTCATAACAATAGACATATTAACAAGAGAAAAAGCATGCAGGTTTGTTTAGTGTAAGTTTTATGTGACATAGGAACATTTAGAAATGAAGATTCAAAAAAATAAATAAATGAATGAACACACTTGTGTTTTTTGTGCTTAGGTTTGATAAAGACCGTCGTGGACAGATGTGATTGGAGGACAGAGGGTGCTAACCGGGGACTTAGGAAGGCCTGTGTGTGCAAACTCTTTTCTCTCCCTATCTTCTGAGATAAGATATTCCTTTCTGCCCAGGTCTGGTGTGGGCACCTCTCACATGAGGGTCTTATGACCTACTTCAGCAAAAGGTTAGAATTTTTTGGGCAGTGCCTGTGGCTCAAGGAGTAAGGCACCAGCCCCATATACTAGAGGTGGTGGGTTCAAACCCAGCTCCAGCCAAAAACTGCAAAAAAAAAATAATAATAATAATTTTTTTTCTAGATTTTATGGGCTGCTTCAGGGGAGAAGGACAGAGAGTGACCTTCCTGCTCCTGCTCTTTTCTTAACTGCCAAGGTACCATATTTGGGGGTAGCAGGTACTGAACCCCATTGGCTGCCTCACATACTATATACTTTTGGGAAGGCAGCTGACTTTGAACAAATAAATGAAAGGAATTCTTCCCCTGAAGCTGTTCAGACGTTGCTTGAATTCAATCAGTTACAGGCTTTTAAACTTTCTTCTTTTGTAACAAGCATCTACCTACATATGCACCATCCCCTCACACGCACACATCTTTACATGTAAACATAGTCAGAAGCTGTATTTAGTTAGCTTCACAAGGGCAAAGTTTATGAGAGTTGCAGGAAACCAGAAAAAGAGCACTTTCTTTTAGAAAATGAATCTGATTTTATCGGTGTCATCCCCGCGGAACCTTCCAACGCTCTCTGCACACAGACCCCCACGCCATGGTGGTTCTGGCGTCTGTGTGCTGCTTCTTTCTTTCTCTTCCTTCACTTACCATCCTCTCCAGCCGCCTTTGCAGGGACCAAAGCTTTATCTCACTTCTGCACACACGGCGCTACGATTCTGGCCTTGTCATTGCAGCACGCATGCGTTTTTCTGTTCCTTCTCCGTTCACGTAGCTTTGGACGAAGTGGGTACCAGGGCGGTTCTACATGGAAAGGATATTTTTACGTTAGACAATATTTTTGTCCTTGAAGAGTGGTTATTTCATTTATCTATTTTTATGTAACCAACTGCCCTAAGGCAATCCACTTCCATTTGTTCACACTTTATGCCAGTGTGGCCCATCTCAGACGATCAGGTCTTCTGCCCATGACCTTGTCCAGGGTCAGTGAGGTTCCTATGATAGCCTTGCCAGTCCCAGACCGGGGAGCAGGAAGCAGCAGGCCTCAGAAGTCACAGGCATCCTGCTCTTCACAACCTGTGTGCCCAGGCACATCACAAAGCCAGTCCCAACTGAGGGGTGAGGAAAGACTCCCTTGATGGGAAGTTGGGAAACAAGGTGTGATTATGTCTAGCCTATCATGGCTGTCTTCATTTTTCTCTGGTCATTCCAGAAAGAGTTTCAAAATTGCCCTGAAGGGTGGAAGAGGCATCAGGCATCTCTTTCCAGGGGGATTACTTGCAAGGTGACTGTGGTGACATTCAGCAACAAGGTCCATGTCACTCACTCTAGGATGAGTCATGAACCTGTTGTGAACTCATACAGTGCATACGTGGATCCCTCACAGCCTTTCACCTGAGCTATCTGAGTCCTTCCATCTCATGTACTAGCAAACCAGGCATAGGAGCTCATCTACAGTGCACAGCTCACAGATCCTGTAGGTGTGAACTAGAATCCTCATCCAAACCAAAGCCTTTAACCCCCGGGTTCACTCCCTTGGGGGCTGGTCAGAGTGGCTAATTCAGTTTTTCCTGCCTCAGTGACTTCCATGTGAATGGAAAAACCAATAGCTGCTTCCCTCACACAAATTCATGGAGCCACTGTATGTCCTGGGACCCTGGGACTTCAGGAGTGAGCAGATGTGAGCTGCCATTGTTCAGCTCCGGAAAAATGTAGTGAAAAGGGAAGACTAGTGAGACGCCAGGAGATTGCAATTTGAAGTCCGAAGGTCAGAGAAGGCCTCGTGGAGAGGTGGCAGCTGGGTGCCCTGGAGGAGCTGTGGGAGGGCCTTGGCGATGGAGAAAGGGTGTTTGGGGCAGATGGAATGACGGGGCAAATGTAAGGCCGAAGCATGAACTGCTTGCTCAGTGAAGAGAAGGGAAGCCGTCCCTGTTACTGGGCACTAGTAGTGGGAGACTTAACGGACATCAGAGGACAGGCTGGAAGGAGAAGGTTTGTTTTAGAGATTTTTTTTTTTAATTACAACAATTTTTATTAATGATACGAATAGTTCCCCAGTAAATTCAAACAATTTTGTAATAGGAAATGATAAGCCAGAACTAGAGCTATAAAGTGAACACACAGCATTATCTTGAAATTTCAGGGGAAAAAGAGTGGGTGATTAGAACCTCGCCTCTTTTTTTTTTTTTTTTTTTTTTAACCAAATGATGTTAAAATAAGCAAATTTTTAAGGATTCATGGGGGGACACTGAGGATGGACAAAGATGGCTCTGTAAGGGTCAGGAGTGCTGGGAAACATCTGGGTGGGTAAATGTCCATGGAAGACATTGGTTCGGAGAGACTGTCTAAAGTTGTGGCAACTCAGAAAGAAAAGAGAACAGCAGACATTTGGGGAGTTGTCCCTGAAGCAATGATCCAGTTGAGCTGGATCCTGAGGACTGCATGAGGTCAGGGAGCAGAATCTTGCAGGCAAAGGGACCTGCTTTGTGCAAAGATGTAGAGTGGGGGGTGGTTTGGAGCGTTGCAGGAGCAGGGGAGAGTCAGATGTGCTTGTGTCATAGGAGGCGACCCAGAGGGCAGAACAGGCGTGGGAGGAGATGCGATGGGGTTAGAGCAGCAGACTGAGAGCCAGACGGCTAACATCTTTACATGACAGGCTAAGGATTTAGTGTCTGATCTGCAACCACATGGGAGCCACTGAAGGTTTTTAAGCAGGAAAGTGATGTGATCAGATGCATCATGTCAAAGAATAACTCACAGTATGGTGAAGGCTGGATGGAGAAGAAAATGACTTCAGTCACGCATGCGATGACATTGGTAGAGTTGAAAGTGAAGGTAGGCAGATTAAGTGCTGTGGAAAGGTTAGAACCTCCTCTTCATATTGAGAAAAATAATTCTGGCCCAGTGCAGTGGCTCAGGCCTGTAATCTCAGCACTTTGGGAGGTAGTAGGATGGCTTGAGGCCAGGACTCTGAGACCATCTGAACAACACAGCAAGACCCTGTCTCTACCAAAAACCCCAAAATAAAGAAAAAATTAAAACTTATTTTAAAAATTAGCCAGGTGCTGTGGTGCCTGCTTGTAGTTCCAGCTATTCAGGTGCTGAGGCAGGAGGATGTCTTGAGCTCAGGACTTTCAGGTTGCTGTGTGCTGTGATAATGACATTGCCTTCCAATCTAGGCAACAGAGTAACATCCAGTTTCCAAAAAGGAAAGAGAAAGGGAGGGAGGGAAGGAGAGAGGGAGGGAGGGTGGGAGGGAGTGAAGGAAGGAGCGAAGGAAGGAAGGAAGGAAGGAAATACTATTGATAATTTATCTATCTTATTAACAAACATCAACTCTCTTTCTTTCTAAATGATTCATCCCCAGTCAGGATGCAGGTTTCAGTCTGAGGAGTCTAAAATATATATTTAAATATGGAAATTTCTTTTGTCTGTTTGCCTTCCCAGACTTAAAAGCCTTACTAAATATTTGCCTTTATAACACTAAATATTTCAATTCCATTACATGATATGTGGCTAAGTTTAGTGAATAACTGCAGACATTAAAAGGAAAATCAACGTTGGCTCTAGTATCCTGTAAACCTAGGAATTACCTTTTTTTCCCCCACACTTAAGTGGATTGATTTCTTATCAGTATTATTTTCTTATCAATCGAGGAACTCAGTAAATGTCCTCGATATCACAAATATTTTTTGAGCAACTTCTTCTGCCAGACATTGTTCTGGGAACCAGTTTGGGGTCCAAAATCCCTGCCTTTTGGGAGCATGCATTGTCTTTAAGTTTACAGTAAATTCTACCAAAAATGTGCCTCAAAATTACCCACAGAGCAGTTTAAAATGCAAGTAACTACCCTTCAGAATCCTAGGAGGTTTGTATGCTTTTTTTTTGCAGTTTTTGGCCAGGGCCGGGTTTGAACCCACCACTTCTGGCATGTGGGGCTGGCACCCTACTCCTTTGAGCCA
This sequence comes from Loris lydekkerianus, assembly GCA_963574355.1. Lineage (NCBI taxonomy): Eukaryota > Metazoa > Chordata > Mammalia > Primates > Lorisidae > Loris > Loris lydekkerianus. The sequence goes on along the minus strand of CAUYPK010136141.1, from coordinate 12,906 downwards.
CAGGCACCACCGAGGAGTTATGTATGTTTTAAAGCTTTGCAGAGGATTCTGATTAGGAACCTGGAAACAGACAAGAAGCTTTAGAAATGCAAGGGCTGCTTTCATTTTTTTTTTTTTTTTTTTTTCATTAAAAGCATCCTTGTTCCTTTTTCTCTTTCTCTCTCTCTCTCTCTCTCCCTCTCTCTCTCTCTCTCTCTTTTTTTTTTTTTTTTTTTTTTCAGTTTTTGGCTAGGGCTGGGCCTGAACCTGCCACCCCCAGTATATGGGGCCTGCGCCCTACTCCTTGAGCCATAGGAGCCACCCCCTCTCTCTTTTTTGTAAATAAAATATCTACTTTTTGGTCAAGCCTGGAAAGCAATTCCAGAAAACATAGGGCACACAATTCTTACTCTGAGAATATGGCATTTGCTCGTCACTTTAGAAGTAGTAATGGCATGTTTGGTTTTTGTTTGTTTGTTTGTTTGTTTTTGCAGTTTTTGGCCGGGGTAGGGTTTGAACCCACCACCTCCGGTATATGGGGCCGGTGCTTTACTCCTTTGAGCCACAGGCGCTGCCCCATAATGGCATGTTTATAATCAATTTTTCAAGTATAATAGAATAATGTTTTTAATCTATTAGAAACATTGATGTTTAATGACACACTATGAAAAAAGGAGTAAGGAAAAGTCTTATAATTTAAATAGACACCTGTAGATTTCACTGTCCTACAAAATTACCCTGGATTACCAACTATTGGGTTATTTTAAATCATGTTGCAAGAAAAAGTATCCATATGGCCATTCTCTACACTACTTGGTATTAACTGCTTTGTATACAGTTGAATTCCTTTTTTGTTTTTTTTGAGGTTTGTGAAGATCAATTCTCTCTTTTTATGAGGATAAAGTTTTAAAGGACACTTTTTTCCTAATTCTCAGCCTGATTAGTTCCCCACTGCTGCCACTCTATGGTGGACTTTTGCTAAGCCATTATTCTGGAAAAGGCTAAATATTATACTCATCTGTCCTTGACTCTTTTGCATTCCATAGAATTTTAAAATATACAGGGTGTTTTCGTTAATGAAATGTCTGGACAGCTGAGTAGGAAATTCTGCACAGAAGTCAATTTCTAGGTCAGAAAATTTAAACTATGAAGCTATTAACCTGAATCAATTTACATATATCTTGCTTCATTGTTACTTCAGTGTTAGGAAGGTGGGAAGAAAATGACCAGGGAGGATGTGATTAAGTCCAAAATGTATGGATTTAGTTCCTTTGATAAATACACTTAGTCTTTTAACACCAACTTTGCTTAACGAGTAATTTACAGGATACAAAGGAGGGTGGTGCGTATTCTGATGTGCCTTCTATTTTATAAGTTAGCCCTTCTATAGATTTATCAAGGCTGAGATAAATTGACCTTGATATTGAGTGGTTATCTTTCTTATGTGAAAATGATTTCTGTTGAACACCAGCACTTTGGCTCCATGAAAATACGTGCTCAGTAAACACCAGTGCCCAGGGAAGGTGCCTTCTCCGGAAGGCAGCTCGGGGAGGCCTGGGGACTGAGCCAGGGCTGCAGACTGTGGTTCTCACCAGAGCAGAAGGCCAGATACATATTTGATCTCCTCCCTTCCACGTTTGTCTAATTTAGGTTAGGCATCAGTTGGTAAAGAAAGAGGAATAATGACTAGTCAAATCTTACTTTTCAACCCTTGACAAGTTTGTGGTCATGAATTTATACTTTATTTCATTTATTTATTTATTTATTTATTTTTTCATTTATTTGTTTATTTTTGAGACCATGTTCACTCTGTTGCCTAGGCTAGAGTGCCATGGTGGCAGTCTGGCTCACAGCAACCTCAAACTCCTGGGTTCAAGCAGTCCTCCTGCCTCAGCCCCTCAAGTAGCTGGGACTGCAGGTGCCTGCCGTAACGCCCAGCTAATTTTTCTGCTTTTACTAGAGATGGGGTCTCACTCTTGCTCTGCTCAAGGGATCCTCCCCATCTGGGCCTCCCAAAGTGCCAGGATTACAGGTGTGAGCTGCTGCATATAGCCTGTGGCAGTGAACTTAAATGAAATCTTTTTTTTTTTTTTTCCTTTTGGGAGACTGTCTGTGTTCGAACCTGTGCTTGGCTGTAGGTAATCCAGATAAATCTTACAGAAGTGCTGTAATTGTCACTTCAAATTCTGAAGTGCAGAACAAAAGGTTGGAAGGGTAACGTTGTATATTGTGTAAGCATTTGAGCTTCAGGGTGCTAGAAGCCCATTTGTACAAGGGCGGTTTGGTCACTAACCAGAATTACTTTAGTTAGTTAAATGGGACTTTTTGTTGTAAACAAATTAAAACTTAAGTAGCCATCCTGACCTCAAATTATACAATAGACCATTCAGAATATTGATGAAGTTACCCCGCCAAATGATAAGAAAATTGTACAATCATAAATTGCTGTGTGAATGGCTTCAGCCTCAGTGAAGAGTTCAGGATACCTCCCAGCTACTGTTTAAGAAATAATTACGAGTAGGCCTCATGGCTGTAATCCTAGCACTCTGGCAGGCCAAGGCAGGAGTTAGAGACCAGCTTGAGCAAGCGCGAGACCCCATGTCCACTAAAAATGGAAAAAGTAGCCAGGCATTGTGGTGGGTGCCAGTAGTCCTAGCTACTCAGGTGTCTGAGACAGGAGGATTGTTTCAACCCACGAGATTGAGGTTACTGTGAGCTGTGATGGTGGGGCCCTCTACCCAGGGTCACAGAGTGAGACAAAAATAAAAATAAAAAAAAGGAAGGGAGGGAGGGAGGGGGGGAGGGAGGGAAAGCAAGCAAGCAAGCAAGCAAGCAAGCAAGAAAGAAAGAAAGAAAGAAAGAAAGAAAGAAAGAAAGAAAGAAAGAATTAGTTATAGATTAAATTTTTATTGTGTGATACTTGCTCTGTTACACTAAGTTTCATTTTAAATATCCTGCATTCCAGAACTCATATTCTTACCACTCCTTCTGAGCATCCCTTTCCCACCCGTCTGATTGCTACATAATTTCATCTGTGCATGTGTCACTCAGCAGCAGGGTTTGTCATGTGCCTTGAGGAGCTGACAGCCAGAGGGTTTAGTAAGTGTACACAGGATGATAAATGGGAAGGTTATAGACAAAGCAATATAAAAGTAAATGAAAGGCTACAACACCAAACTGGAAAACATCATTCAGAACCTACGGTGAGCAGACACTCTAGGGTATGCCCAGTGCCGGGTATTAATCAAATGTATTCCTGGTGTTCATTGAGAAGTTTCTTACCTTGACAGCTCATGTTTCTCCTATCATTCAATCAACTCTTCAGATTCCATTTTGATGGGAGGACTTCCCATCCAAAGAAAGTATATTGCTACCATCCCAGTGTTCTTTATACCAGTGTTAAATTAAACTTAGCCTAAGTCTGCCCCTTCCACGCCTTATGTTCTGCCTGTAGGTCCCTCCGCTCAGTGTGCTGTGACTCACTGGATGTGTAAATAGGCTTTCGTAAGCTACGCTGGCACCAGTCACCAAATTTTGGCCAATCAAATTGGTCACTATTCAAAGCTTGTTCCAATAAAGTGAATGCCAAGCTCACGCCAGTGGTTTCTGGACCTGGCCTCTGTTTTCTGCATATCTCTTTCATTTTTCTGTCCATAAACCCTCTCTGATCACATGATGCTGGGATCTGTCTGTTTTGGTTCAGGGAACTGCCTGACTCGAACATCTTTCTTTACTCAATTAAATTCTTTTAAATTTAATTTGTCTAAAGTTTATCTTTTAATACCAGTTATTTCCTGTTGTATGTTTTCTTTGTATTCTTATTTTTTTTTTTTTTAAATCTTCTTTGTACTCTTAACAAAGGATTAAAGGACTCCTCTGGGGTTTTCTGCTAATATCAAGATGCATGAAATAACCTGATTACCCTTTAAAGGGATATTCATTGAAGTGATACTTATTGTCACTTCCTACATGGCATCTGTTGTGTTCTAAGATAAAACAAGGACAAGATTTCTGGGCTAAGGGTGCCAACCACCCAGTAAATCTCTGCCATTTAATTTTTATAAGATACATCTGAAATGTGTACCAGTTATCTCATAATGACTCATACTGTTGAGATAAGAACAAGTGGGCATTTGCCATTTAAACAAAATTTCTATTGTTGGGATCCTTTTTATTAAAATACTTTTTTCTCATAACATCATTTCTTTTAGATACCGGGCCTCTGGACTCTTGTTACATAAGTAGCTAGTTTAACTGCAGAGAAATAAAGAATTGTCAAGTCAGAACAAAGAGCACAGGCATTTAGTCAGGCAGACTGGATTTCTCATCTCAGAGCCTCCAAATTATTCAAGGAGCTCAGAGTTCTATTCTATAAAATAGACTGCAATACTATGATCTACCCGACAGGATTTGTGGTGAATAAACAATATGATTTAGGTAAAAGGTCTACCGTTGGGTATAACACTAAGCAAGCATTTAAAAAATAAGAGCTGTAATAATATAACATTATCTTAAAGGTGTATAAGAAGACATAAAATAAAATTAATATGCTGATGACTGCCATCAGGACTGTATTAAATAAGGAATGCTAAGCTTCTCTAACAAAAGATCCCTCATAGTTTAGAGGCTCAAGGAATATTTAAGTTTACGTATTATTCAGTTAATGCTTTTCAACAGGTGTTCCAGGCCCGTGAATTCTGCAACATGTGGTCTTTTTGAGATCACTTTGAGAGCATCATTTCAGTCCACGGAAGGTCAAAAGATCAGGGAGAAACAAATGGGGGAGGTTTGTGTCCAGGCATGGATGGATGTAGCACCTGTCAAGTTCTCTTGGATTGCACTGGGGAAAAAATAGAAGAAGAATGTAGCTGGGCAGACAGGTGTCCAGCCACTGTTCTCTGTCTATGGAAGAAGAGGATTTTTCTCTCTCTCTCATTGATCTTCTAAGAGAGAGTGCCTGAGCGCACCCAGGTCTTAGGGTCATTGCCTGCCTTTTGAGTTTATAAGTCAAGCCCGTCTAGAATTCCCAGTTTTGTAGTTTTTATTTTATTAGATGAGTGAGTGGGAATAAACAGCTCACAAAACTGCTCCGGTTCCTGGTGTCATAGAGTTAATAATACTGTCTTGTTAGCAAGATAACATCTTGGTTAAATACCTTCCCCAGTTGAAAAGTTGTAGGATATAAAGTATAAGCTAGGCACCATGTGGGATTTATTTTTTGGTTTTCATTTTCAAGTGTGAATAATGTTACGTCGTTGTGACAAACACCTGCCAAATTTATCCATTCAAACATGGTAAGAGAGAGAACAGGTTGATGATGCTTGTGTCCCTAATATGAAAAATCCTGAAGTTACTGCATGAAATGTGATAATTATGCTTTTTGTAATAGTTTTGTCCCTGGGCTTCAATCATGGCAGAATTCGCATCAGAATCAAAGGGAAAAGAAGAGTGAGGGTCAAGGTGAAAGGTTAGACTTTTCTTATCTCGGAAAAGAGAAAGTGAGTCTTAGAGCTATGCCTCCTTTCTTCTCCATATTTAGATAGAAGAGGTTAGGCAACGATTTAATTTCTCTTTTGGCCAGCACAGTGTTTGTTTAAAAGAACTACTTTGATAATCTACCTCAGGTCAAAGGCAAGACTGCTAAGATGTAAGATTAGAATAGTTTTCAGTGATTCTCAGCCTTCCTAATGCCGTGATGTATTTGCATTGTAACAAAGGGGTCCAAACCCACAGGTTGAGAACCGCTGGTTTAGATACTCTCTGAAATCTGCTGGAGTGACCCTATAAGCCCCTCCCAAGCAAATTAGCACCTAGGATGGCTTCAGGTCAAAAATATAGACATGTGTTTATAATTCTCTGAAGTCAGGGGTGGAGTCTGCCTACTCCCTAGTATATAGCCCCAGGATCTACTGGGATGCTTGGCAGATATAAAGAGAAAGTCCTCATACTGTTTGAAGGAAGGAATGAATGAAAGAATGAATGAAGCAATGAATGAATGCATAAGTCTGAGTATGAGAGAGGCCTCTGGCAATTCCTGGTAGTATAAGCAAGCCATAGTTTGGGAAGGTGTCATTTAGTCAATGACCATAGTTGTTACAGAGACAACAGTCCATATTTGCCAAAATAGTTTTTGATAGAGTAAGAAACATAACTCAGTGGAAGTGGATAATCTCTGCTGACCTTTCAAATGTCATCAATCATGTGCCATGAAGCTGATTTCTGTTTGACCATAGGTATCTTAAATGGCAGGTGGAGGCTTTATATCTCCCTTCATTTATTTTTTTTCTTTCTTTCTTTTCTTTTTTTTTTTTTTCAATGCTTACTTAGGCCAAATGTTGTGCTTAGCTCTGTGACCACAGGGACTAACAAGTGAGATCAGGGCCCTTCCCTCGAGGAGCTGACAGTTCAGAGGCAAACACAGGCAGGCAGATTCCTAGCATGCATCTCTCAGGGGCAGTGGCTGGGTCCGAGGAAATGGAGCTGATGACCTGATCCATGTAAATATTTGTGCTTCATGTGAACAGATAATTTAGAGCCTAAACATCTATTGCATGTTAACTCAGCAACTACTTAATAGGATTTCTGTCCCTGCTGGCCTTCTTTTAACCTGCACGTTTTTGTTGGATTGTACAGTGACAGGCCCCTGACAGCACCACCTTCCAGGAGGCATTTGGAAAAAAGATGTCAGGGCATTTTAGTTCTCACAATGACCGAGGATGCTAGGCAGAGGTCAAGATTCCCAGATGCCTGATAGTACATGACACAGATCAGCAACGAGAAAGATTGTTCAATGCAAAATATGACTTATTTCCCATGGAGAAGCTTTGGGAGCTATAGAGTCATTTTCCCCCCTTTCTGTGTTCTGAAGGTCCTGCCTTAGACATCCAAGTATGCACAAAGGCCGCTCATTTCTACCAAGGAGCCCAGGACAAAAAGACCCGTGCCAGAATCTGTGAGATAGTTCTGTGTTCACTGGAGAGGTGTGACCTTTAGGTTAACCCTACCAATGGACAGTGAAGAAAAAAAACGCAATTAAAATCCAAGAGTTCGAGGCAGGAGGATCACTTGAGCCCGGGAGGTTGCTATGAACTATGATGCCATGGCACGCTAGCCTGGGCAACACGGTGAGACTCTGTCTCAAAAATTTGAGAGTTAGGTGCTAATTATCCAGAGACTGATAGAGGCAGAAGTAGAAGTAAAATATTCTTTTTAATTTGTTTGATTGTGGGCAAAAGAATGACCAATCTAATTCTCATGCTAAGATCATTAATGAATTTTAAATGTACAGACCCAAGACTGTCCTGTCATGTCTTAAAAGAATTATGCCCTGGATTAAGAGACTTTTCTGTTTGTCAAAGCTTACAGGAGATTTCCTATTTTATTGAGGTGAAATTCTTTTTAATTCTAATGAGTTTTATCCTTTCTTTGCTCTCTTAAAACTGAATCTGAACCTTACCCTTATTAATGCTTTTATTAATGATGCTAAAAATTCTAGAGAATTTCATCCTTCTGCTATTTTTTTGTTTGTTTTTTTGCTTTATGTTAAAGGAAATTTCCCCAAAATTACTGAGCATATTATAATCAACCTTCTAAAAGGTTTTATTTACCTTTGGTAGATCAGGCAGCCCCCAGATGAATTTTGTAAAACCTTGTATTTTATTTCAGCAGCACAATAAAACCTCACTTACCAGGATGTCATTTATCTGTGAACCTCATATATATATATATACAATATAGTAAGCATATATATATATATACACAATATAGTAAAAATAGTTCCTAATTTTTATGCCAAAAATAGAAAAACTTTCAGGCTTTCCTCAAAGACTATCTTTTTTTTTTTTTTTTTGAGACAGAGTCTCACTATGTCACCCTCAGTAGAGTGCTGTGGCATCACAGCTCACAGCAACCTCAAACTCTTGGGCTTAAGCGATTCTGTTGCCTCAGGCTTTTTAAGTGATTCTGTTGCCTCAGGCCTCCCAAGTAGCTGGAACCACAGGTGCCCGCCACAATGCTGGGCTATTTTTTTGTTGCAGTTTGGCTGGAACAAGGTTCGAACCCACCACCCTCAGTATATGGGGGCCGGGCCCTACCCACTGGGCCACAGTCACCACCCATACAATTTAAGAAGCTTGGTTATCTGGTGTTTAAGCTCATGACTGCAAGTGAACAGCCAGAGACTTGTTTAGTTCAGGTTGGCACGGGAGACTGCCTAAACTCCAGCAAGCAGAAGGTGCAGAAAAAGAAAACCAGTTATTTGAAAATAATTAATATTTTCTCAAACCATGAGAGTCTGGGAACAGGCTCCTTTGGAAGCCAGGGAAGTTTTAGCACATTTTACAAGGTTTCCCTTAAGTTCAGAATGTTTTAAAGTTGGGTTAATTATAAAACTAAACCATAATTGTCTGGAAAAAAATACTTATTTATAATATTTTATTCACTAATAAGACCAGAGGTAGATGGGTATGAAATTCATTTCTGAAATCTGCTTTCTACTTAAAGCAGAAACAAATTCTGTAGTTTTCTGGCATATGTGTCCTCGTGACTTATAGACCTGTCATTAGCTCCTGTGCACTGGGGCCCCCAATCCCTCGACCTCACACTAGCGTGGGCAGCCTGGGTAATCCGTGCAGGTAGCCATAACTCTCAACACTCATTACCGTGGACAGAGGGAACTTCTGTTACAAATAAAGAGGATTGAGGAATTGAACTGAAACCAAATGCTACCAAAATGAAAACTGTTACATAATCACCATATCTTATATAGCAGATCATTATCCCTTGATTAATAACTTAGACTAATATAATTGCATTTGTATTTATAAAGTAAGTGTCTATCCATTTATTTTTGAGACAGACTAATAATTGTTGATATCTTCAAGTACATGGCCCTAAAATGTTTGTATTAATATATACTGGACCCCTTTTATTCTAATATCCAGTGTCTACAGAGACAGAAGTCCTGGCCACACAACCACTCAACAAGGGAATTAAACTGTAATATTCTCTAGAAAAATATAATAATTGCTGAAATAATGACGAACAATGAAGGTACTCTGGGAGAATGAACTGGATATATGTAAAAACTGCCAAGGAGGAAATGACCTATTTTCTGTAGAAAGTTTGAATTTTCAGAACCACCGAGTTGCAGTTACATTTTGATGCCCGGAGTTGGCAACATAGGTAAGCTGTTCTTACTAAATACTACCACTCATGGTCTTACTCATTTCTGAGCTTTTACATAATATTTTCACGTAATAATTTTACATAATGTTTTGCATAATAATTTTGCACACAGGTAAATTTTTAGACTTTTCATATTTGGCTTATGAGGGTATTCCAAGATGCACCTTATTATTTGGATGTTTTAAGTATTTGACAAGTAACTTGGAATCACCAAAGAGTTTTATAATTCTCCATAGTCTATTTAACAGAATCTAAAATATTAAATTCCTCATTTGATGATAAAATTGCCATGTTTCCCATACAACGATTCTGTGAATATTATTTGCAAAGAACTGAGGTTTTCTTTAAAAATCATGTATCTGTTTTATCCGTGAAATAGTTTCACGTGATTATCCCAAACATCGTTTAGTTATTAATTCAGCGAGTGAAATATTGAAAGAGCAACTGCATGTCTTATCCTGTTCTTCTTATTAATGCAACCTATTTTAAAATCACTGCAGAAAAGACATCTTTACTGGGAATGACTGAACAGTAGCTGTCCAAGGGCTTTTCAGGCTCTTGACAATGGCTGTGTAAAGTAGAAGTTCAGTAGAAACAATCCATTTTAATCCCACGCTTTCCTTTAATGCTCAGTCAACATTTGGGAAATGAATGTTGAATGTTAATGCATTCTGTTTGCCCATCTCATGAAACAGACAAAAGGAAACAGGTGCCTTCCTAAAGCAGCAGGGACTTAAGCACTTAATCCTGGTGGTATGAAGATGTTTAAATGTAACTCACTCTTCCTGAGTGAGTCTAGGTTATACATAGTCAATTTAGGTGCAGTTAAGAAATACAAGTTCATTTGTACCATTAAGGATTCTTAGCAGTGTCCGAGACAGTAGTGCTAAAACATAGTTTCTTGTATAAATAAACTATTGATATTTGTTTGTAACACTGAGTATCATATAAAACTCTTGCACTGAGCATGGCTGCTTCAAACTGCCCAGGGTCCTTGACCCCTGTATCCAAGAATAATACATCTCAGAGCACTCTTTTGCTTGCTTGTCATTGTGTAATTTTACCCCTGACTACATCACAAAAATACCCAATATACAATACGTTGGCAAATAATTTACATTTTGTTCATGGAGTCAAAAATCCAGGTTTAATCTGTCTCCCCATTAAGGGTGGGAGTGGGGAAAAGCTTTCCTTGACCTAATAAAATAACTTTCAAAAAAATCATGGCTCCTAAAAGCTGAAATAAATGTTTCAAAATATTAATTAGGATGAAGACTTTTACATCAAGTATGTTAATACCTGTGTACTAACTGGGAGGCTGAAGATCTATTTTGTTCATTTCCCTGCTGCACCTTGCTCTGTGCTTAAAGGTAGAGCAGATCTTCCTAAATGCAAGTTGAGTGAGTCAGTGAATGGTAGTTTGCATGTTCCGTTCCCCCCTCAACAAACAAGGTACCCTGTAACCATTGTAATTATATTGTAGAAGCAGCATATTTATATGAAAATTGTTGGTAATTGCTAATTGCAATATGTAGCTATTAATAGCTCATATGTAAATGATTCCAAATTTATCCAACATTTTAGGAGTTGTCTTTATGCTTCATAATTTTTAAGTTAACTGTAATTGTTAAATTCTTCAGTGTTCACAGTTTTTCAAAATTAGCTTGTCTAAAACTGCAAGAGCAGGCAACCTAAGACCGGGGCTATGTTTTTCCACCATACAAAAAACAAAAGAGGGAATTGTTGGGCCCTGCCATGAGCCTGAGGCCTTGTGCAACTTCCCGAGCCTGACTAGAAGTAGATCCATCGAGCTACTTCCGCGTAGCAACGACTCAGCAAGGCCCGGCCTGAAACTGCCTCTACCTAGATATAGCCAAGGTGGTACCATGCCACTGGCCCGACCCTGTCATGCACCTCTTCCCCCACCTTCTTTCCCCGCCCCTTCTCCACAATAAATAAACAAATTAATTAATTAAAAAAAACCCAAAAAAACAATTTTCCCTAAACTGAAAAAAAAAAAAAGGTCCAATCTCTTCACCGAGGTAGGCTGTTAGATAACCTCATGAAGAAAATGAAAAAAAAAATTTTTAAGTGCCATGACTCGGATATGAGATTTTTCTTGTATTAGCATCTATTTTCTCAGTGAAATAAAACAGATAATCATGTGTGAGGGAGAATGTGTGTGGCATGTTGAAGAAAGGAAAATTATGGCCTATTTGACAGAAGAGAGTACATATAAAAGATACACTGGAAAATATTTGGACGAGGCAGTACATCGTATATTACTATCATAAAGATCTATACTTTTGCGTTAAAACATAATTAAAATATTTTATTTTGATGGATTTAGAAATAGACACTTATATTGGACCATGTAAGGTTAAGGCTTTGAAATAAAAATGAAAACATTATAAAATGATTAATGTGAAATTTATTTCATCATATCCTTGAAAAATACTTTATTGATTTTTTTTTTTTTTTTTTTCAGTGTCATACCTAAGAACATTTAAAACTAACTGTTCGTATGGGCAATGTGCCAAACAGCTTGCAATTTGTCGACTCACCCATAGCTATGAAACTCTGAATTCTAGCTATCCCCAGTGGTAGAAGTTTAATCATTTGCATCACTGCTTGCTCTGGAAACAAACTGAGCAGGAATAGAAATGATCATTCTCCTAAACCCAAGAAGCCTTCTCAGGGGATTTGACCTATTTTAGATTTCCTGGGTAAACTAGGCTTCATCATAAACTCAGGCCATGCTATCAGAACACAGGGACGTCCAGTGTATTGCACAGGCCTGCAACTATTTCTTCTAACAGAGAAGTAAGGGTTGTGCTATCTTTCCTCTCCAGCCCTAGAGGTTTATTTATTCTTCTCAACAGGTAGAAGAATTTCATTCAGTATTTATTGAACATCTCCTGTGGGCACAATACCAGGAAACAGGTGATAGTAAATGAGCCAGATTATATTGTTAGCAAGCAGATGTTGAAGCATTATTTGTCACCTGTGACTAGTGGGGTGCTTGACGTAGATGATGTGTGAAAATTCAGCAAAGCAGCTGGAACCCTTTACGTGCATATGTGTACATGTGTGGGAGTGGTTGTGTGGATGTTAGGGAAAATGTAATTTATTGGAGATTGGTTTCCTGGCAAATAAATTCAGAAAACTCCTGACCTCTGATATCAGCGTTTGGTTTTCATCAATAGCAACAAAGACATTTGAAGAATGAGAAATGTTTATGTATTATTAGGTCATTTCAAAAGTTTTGTCCGTTTTTATGAGTCTACTTTAAACTGTAATATCTCAGTGAATATTTATTCAATTTAATCGAAATAAGCGCCATTTAAATCAGTGCACTTTTGCCAATGTAACACAAGTCGATTAATCCTGTCAGCATAAAAATTGGGTGCTCGGGATTCGATGAAGTCAATGAAGGCCGTTTTTGCTAGGTCCTGATTGTCAAAAGTTCTACCTGTGAGAAAGTTATCGAAGTGCTTGAAAAGATGCTAGTTGGTTGGCGAGAGGTCTGGGGAGTATGGTGGGTGGTCAACGCTCAATTCCTTTAATTTTTGGATGGTGATTTGTGAGACGTGCGGCTGGGCGTTGTCGTGGAGCAGGATCGGACCTCTTCTGTTGACCAGTGCTGGCTGCTGCTGACGCAATTTTCGGTACATTTCGTCAATTTCCTCACAATAGGACTCTGCTGTGATGGTTTGGCCTGGTTGCAGAAAGTTATAGTGA
>CAUYPK010136138.1:0-37753 GCA_963574355.1 Loris lydekkerianus | reverse complement strand
TCCCCTCCCCTCCCCTCCCCTCCCTTTTTGACAGGGTCTTTTGCTCAATTGCCTGGGCCGGAGTGCAGTGTCATAATTATAGCTCCCTGCAACCTCAAACTCCTGGGCTCTAGCAGTCCTCCTGTTAGGCCTCTCAAGTAGCTGGGACTACAGGTGTGGGTCAGTATGCCCAACTAATTTTTCTTATTTTTTTGTAGCAGCAGGGTCTTACTACCTTGCTCAGGCTAGTCTTGAACTCTTGGTCTCAAACGAGCCTCCCATAGTGCTGAGATTACAGGAATGAGCCACCGAGTGAAGCTTCTAGCATGGGTTTTTTTTGTTGTTGTTCTTATTTTAACTCTTATCCTAAAATTCTGAGGTGCAGGTACATATTTAGATACTATATAGACTCGAGTATAAGCCGAGTTTTTTTGGCACAAAATTTGTGCTGAGTTCAGGTTTTTCAGCACAAATTTTGTGCCGAAAATACTCGGCTTATACTCGAGTATATAGGTAGTTGCCCAAAGGGTACGATGCTTCTGAAGAAGTAATGCTGGTCTCTTTATACCTTTTTCAGCTGAAGCAGGTACTCCCAGGCAGTGTGAGCCTGTTCTTGGAACAGACTTAGCTGTTTAGGTAATTTGCTGTGTATTCACGGAATACAATTAATTTTATGTCAAGGTTTTTTTTCACCTGGGCCTTTTGGTCTCCTCTTCTCTTCTGTCTCTTAGAAATGGTGATTATAGTGTTTTCATATAAATGCCTGTGTTTATTTGCATGGCACTAGCTTTAACATGCTTTATCTTCTTCCTCAGAACAATCATGTAAGACTTTGTTTCAAATGTGTCTGCTCAGTGTTTAAGAGTGATTAAGAAAAATAGAACCAAAGATGTTTCTTTCACAGAGTCTGTAGTCTAGTTTGGGAAATCAGTGACATTGTCCAGGCCTGGTTTGCAAATACTGCAGCTTTCCCCAAGCACCTCTAAGTCTCTTAGTGAAGGTGGACTGTAAATGTGTAAAAAACAAAACAAAAATCATGGCAGCAAAAATCCAGTATGGGGTGGGTAGGTATCAAATGGAGTTAGCCTGGAGCACTGAACAGGCGAGGGACAGATTGATGCAGCTATGTGTTTAGAAGGAGGAAAGTCATTTGCGGAGGATAGTTAGCTGTACTTTGAGAAAGTTTTTTATCTGTTTTTTTTTTATTTTAACCTAATATTTGTTTTTGTTTATGAATAGATAATATATTCGATGATTCTTAAGTTTAAAGGTAAATAAAGGATATATATAGTGAGAACCTTCTCCCTACTCTGTTCCCCAGCAACCTGGTTCTTTCTAGAAGAAATTGATGTTATAAATTTCTGTGCATTATTCCCACTGGTATATTATGCAAAATAAGCAACTTTACATACATGATGTCTTTAAAAAATTTTTTTACATGTGTTTATTAGGTTTCCACTTTCTGCCTTTACAGAATTAAAAAGGCTTAAAAATTAATAACAATGTTTAAGATAAGGACTAGAAACAAAAACCTTGTAAAGAACGAACGAAGATAAATACATTCAGAAAAGAAATCAGATGATTGCTGCATTGAAATATTAAGCAATAATAATAATGCAAAGAAAGTAACAGTCATTGTCAAATAAGGCATACATGATGTCTTCTTACACTCATTTGTTAAATTGCTGACACGTAATGCACCTTGTTTTTTCCTACTTAGCTCCAAGATATATCTTGGAGATTGCCCCCAGTCAATACACAAAAAGCTTCCTCATTCTTTGTTACAGCTGCATAGTCTTACAGTAGAGCCTCTGTAAGTTGACCACCTGAGGCTCACCAGCATACGGGCGTGGGTCACCATAAGGAGCTAGGCTTGCTGTACTGATACGTACATGTGGTGCATGTCCAGGTTATGAAAATTAGTTCAGCTAAAGGAGGTGGTCAGTATGGAGAGGTGGTCAGTATGAGGAGGTGGTCAGTGTGGAGAGGTGGTTAACTATGGAGGTTCTAGTGGATTACATTTCCTTTGTAGGGGCCATGTGCCATAGTTTTCTTAGCTAAATACTTATAGATAGACACTTAGATTATTACTAGTATCTTGCTATTTACAAACCAGGCTGATGTCCACAATCATGAACATATATTTCTTTTGCTTTTTAATTGAAAAGTAAATTTATTTCAGGTTAATGTGAGGGTACAAACAACCAGATCAAAATATTTGATTTTGTTAGGCAGAATCCCTTTTGTGGTTATGTCCTACACTCAAAAGGTGTGCCGAGCACCCCTACATCGCTCTCATTTACTGAGAGTACCCCCCCTCCTTCATTATCCCTCTCCCCTAACTTGAAACAAGTCTTTCTCCTCTGTAGGCATGCGTTAGCTCATCTGCTGGCTTCATATTAGTATTGAGTGCATTGGATAATGGCTTTTCTATACATATTTTTCTTGTACATATATAAGTCAGTGCTAGGAGTCACGGTACCATATATGTAATTGGAATTTGGTGGCTGTTGCCAAATTGATGTCTTCAGAAGTTGTAGTGCTTTACCCCATCTCACCCCCACCGCCAAGCACAGAGTTTAAGTGCTGTTTCCCCCACATCTATCCTGTAGATAGAGTAATGTCGGCCTTGTGGTTATTTGTCAGCCTTATATGGGAGAAATTAGTTTCTCAGAGTAGTGTTAATGTTTCTAAGAAGACAATGCACACTGTTTCCTTTTTGTTCTCAGTATGTTTAATTGTCAAGTAGTTTGTTCTTTAAGATAGTGCTTTGTAAGTCAGAAGGCCTATATCTCCTAAGTATCTAAAGCTCTAAAAGTTAGGAACTTACTTTCAAATTTTGAGTTCTGGGACTAAAACATACCAGCAAATGTTTGCTGGTTGCTCTGTGGGGCTGGCAGAATGTGCTGGTGAGGCAGTGAGGTGGAGCTGGCCCAACTGGCCTGAGCATGTCACCTGGAAGCAGCTGAGAGGATGTGTGACAGCGCAGGCAACCATGGGAGCATCTGGAAAGATTCTGGAGTAAGGGGACAGCAGGAAATGTTTTCCAAAAAATGTCTTTTCACTTGCAGCCTGAAGTCTGACAGGCTTGACACAGGTGGGACAGGGAAGGTGGGGGGCAAGGACAGTGTGTCTCATCTAGATGGTTGGGGATAAAGGAGCAGTAAACAGATGCAGAGACGAACAGTAATCCAGGATACTATACGTTGGAAGGAAAACAGCATGGACATTTATTTCTATCTTTACAAAATTAAACTTTACATAGAGAACCTACTAGGATTTCTTTAAAAGCTGTCACACTACTAAAGAATGCCTTGATGGTGTTGGTCTGTGTGTTACCCCACACACCAATGTCTTCTGACGGTTTTTGAAGTTGCACGTGTTCACATTTGACCTTCATACCAACCCTGTGAAATGGTTAGGTTTGGTAATAATATACCTATCCCAAGGAGGAAACAGTCCCCAAGAGGCTGAGGCCCAGCACGATCGCAGCACCAGCCCTCAGCAGAGCCAGATCTTGAATCCAAGAGATTTTGGATCCCCTCTTCAGCACGCTGCCTTTGTGCTCCCTGCATTTCCTGGTTAGTGATAACTAAGCCTTTTTGAGAATAGCATTGTTATAAAAATGCAGCTCTGTTGAAACTTGAGTGACTTAAAATACAATATTGCAAGGGCCTCCCAGTCTCAGTGGCATGGTCCTTCAGCCAGCTCTTTTTAGCTTATTAAAACAAACTGTGACATACTGAGAAGACATTCACTAACATTTTATTTTCTATCAGTGCATTTCCTTGTGATTACACAATCTCATTCCAAGAGGAGTGAGAAATTAGACCAAGACCAGCAGCGCTGCCTTTTCTGGTCTGAAGCACTTATAATAAGAGGCAGTTAGATACTGCTTTGTAGAAACAAAAGAAAAACATTGCTCTCTAAAAAATGTTTTAGATCATGTATAGGACATATTAAAGCACACCCCCCTTCCAAAAATGCTTATCTTTTTGTCTTTTGTATGAATATTGAGGGTTTGGAAAAAACACTATCAATAGTATTCCAAAGCCAGATGCAGATGCTTCAGTGCTTTTGCCTGACCTTGGACAGGCAACTTAATTTCTCTAGGATTCAGTCTCCTCATTTTAAAAACTAAGGCAGTACCTACCACAAAAGTTGATGTGATAGAGACACAGAATTCCCTCAGATGTTGTTTCAGTTTTATGCTTCTGTAACAGGGATGTATCTTACAGTAGATGGGTACATTTACCATTATAGTTCCTCGCCCCTCCAAGGTTCTGAGGGTGCTTCTTACGATCAATTATCAAATTGGAGAAATAATAGCATGTAAAAAGGTTAATGCAATGTGCATTCAGTAAATAGCTGCTATCATTCTTTATTAAAAATTAAGATAGAATAATGGTTCCTTGTAGGGGGGAAGTAAGGCCTACCCTGGAGGGTCAGTGTATATACTGGAAACCAGGTGTGTGAGGTGGCCAGGTGTAGGAGAGCTCATCTTTTCTAGGAACCTAGATATTGAAGGTGCGAGACTTCCACTAACACTTCTCACTAACTTCCACTAACTTCTCTATACCAGGGGTCCTCAAACTATGGCCCATGGGCCACATGCAGCGGTGTGATTGTATTTGTTCCCGTTTTGTTTTTTTACTTCAAAATAAGTTATATGCAGTGTGCGTAGGAATTTGTTCACAGTTTGTTTGTTTGTTTTTAACTATAGTCTGGCCCTCTGTTTAAAACGTTTGAGGACCCCTGTATACCATTTAGGGAGAGCCAGGTGGGGAAGGAATGAAAAGTAGGTCTTATTAATCCATGCAACTATCAAAGATGGTGGTGGTTGTCACTTTTTTCTCTTGTTTTTTAAAGAAGTCTTACCTTGAATGTCTTCAGACTAATCACACCCGTGTTGCACAGAGACCTGGCCAGGACTGATTGTTTATTCTTTGTCCCCGGCGTTAAAGGGAGAGCCTGTCTCCTTTTTGTAGGAGTAGCAGTACTAGCTGGAGACCCTCTGGGAAAAGTGAATTTTAAGAAAGAGATTGGGAGCCAGGCCCACTGGCACATGTCTGTAGTCCCAGCGACTAGGGTGGCTGAGGTGGGAGGATCACTTGAGTCCAGGGGTTTGAGGCCAGCCTAGGCAGCATAGCAGGACCCAGGCTTTATTTAAAAGGAAAGAAAGAAAGAAAGAAAGAAAGAGGGAAAGAGCGAGATTAGGGGATTAGGACATGATGTTTCGTTCAGCCGTACCTCCCCTTTTGGAAAGTTTCCTTCCAGTGGAAGACTTGAAGGTGCCAAGTTACACTGTATTAAACAAGGCAGCAGCCTGTCCTTACAGGCCTTTCCCTGCAAACCCACATGAAAGACCTACACTCTAGCTTAAGTGTCTCTAACGTGGGTGAGAAGAGTAGAGATGGGAATCTCAGGTAGGCGTAACATAAAACAGGCGCATACTGTACAGAGTATTTTGTAGCCCCCTCTCTTTTAAATATAGATTTAAAATGTATATTGATAATACACAGAAGTTAGGGGTAAAGGGACATTAACTCCAACTCTTTCAAACAGTTCAAAGTATATTTGGGCAGGAGGGGAAAATATAAAGCTAATGTAAAATCCTAACATTTGGGAAATCTGAGTGAAGGGTTCTGTGGGAATTCCCTTTACTATCTTTATGTTAAGTTTTTCTGTAAGTATAAAATTATTTTTAAAGAAAAAGTTAAGAGCATCTTCTTGAGCGTCTTTCCATGCAAGAAAATTTTTATGTTATTATTTTATGTTATTAAATCTTACTGTTGTATGTATGCCCTGTGAAGTATTCAGCTAGACTATTGGTCATTTGATCATTTCCAATTATTTGCCACCATAAACAGTGCTACCTGGAGATCCTTAGATACATACTCTCAGGTAGTTGGAATGAAATCCCTGTTTTCCTTTGAAACACCTGCCACTCCCATAACAGACCTGATAGGAAAATTCACAGTAAATTAACCAACTAATGCTTAAAGTGAAGTCCTTAAACAATAAAAAAAAAAGAAAGAAATTTAAATGGGCTAAATGGTGATTTTATTTATTAGTATCTAGGTAAAACAAATGTTGCTAATTTACAATAAGATCTAGAAAAAATTCTTCACCCTTGACTCATCTCATGTAATGAAACTTCTTCAGGCAAATAAATTTTTTGGTGACATGACTTGAAACATCTTGGCTGAATGTTGACTGCTTGAGTAATTATGAAGAGCGGAAGGAAGTCTTTTCTTGAAAGCATAGCTTCTGACCTCATTATGTTGGAAACAGTGGTCAAATAAATGTTTGCCCTCATTCCAATCTGCTTCACTATTTTCACTGATTGTCAGATATTTTGATTAGATCACCATTCTTACTCCAGCAGCAGATAGGCCCAGGGGATGTTTTCCAGAGTCAATGCAAGTCATATGCTTTGTTCTGTTGATTCACCTTCAGCTTCTAATGATGCATGTAAAAAATTGAAACTATAGAATACAATTCTGTTTTACCCTCGGGGAAAAAACAGCATTAATTTCTGTATGTGACATTTGTGCTAAAGTAAAGCATTAATGTTTGATCCAGTTTTTAAGTGCCCCCTAATGGTTTTGGGAAACAAAACAAAACATCTTGTCTAAAGATGGGTCCAAAGGATCCGGGAGATGTAAGAGACACCCTTGATTCTTGCTGGCTAACCCTCCTAACTTCCTGGCCCTACCTCAACCATAACAAACTGCAGACATTTCAATAAAACCATTTCCAGAAAATTTACATGTTTCAAAAACAGACTGAGGTGGGTCAAATTGCATTTGCATTTGGCATGTCCATTAGGTTCAAACACATGACAGTGTGTGTGCTGATTTCCGTTCAGTAAACTGGAATGAAGGAAAGGGTGGATTCATAAACCTTAGATTATAAATTAGCAACCAGTGCTGTGTTATATACTTCATTAGGACTGAGACGAGGGTACAGAACCATTTTCCATCTAATCTCTGATTGTGCCGTAGGTACTGGGTCAATGGTGGGTGCATGTATCGTGTATACTGTACAGGGCTTGCTACCCCATTCCAGGGCACTCCACTCATGAACTGCCACAGAGCAAGTTATCAATTGAAAACCACAGAGTTGCGAATATGTCTCATGTCTCTGCTACAGAGAATAAATATTGTTGTAGACCTGAGTTTTCTCATTTTTTTTCACTTAAAAATATGTAGGCTGTAAAATGACACTTTCCAGGTGCTTGCTGTGATAGGGATACTGGTAGCAGGAGCAGTGGTCATCGTTTGTTTAGCTAGGAATGAGGAAAAGTTAGAAATAGTGTATCGTTTCTTTAATGATCATCAAACACTTCTAACCTTGAAGACTTTCTCTGGAAATTTTTTGAACATACATGTGTTTGTATATGGTGAAAATGCTGACTTGAAGTAGAGTTAGAAACATTTTTAACTTTAAAATGAATTTTGGTAGATTAAAACCTAAGAGCTGTCCTCCTCCTGGCCCCACATTGCTCTGTCACCTGGGCCGGAGTGCTGTGGCATTATCAAAGCTCACTGCAGCCTTAAGCTCCTGGGCCCAAGTGAACCCTCCTGTCTCTGCGTCCCAAGGAGGGACAGGTGTGCATCTGGGAGGACAGGTGTGCATCACCACACCTGGCTGTTTCTTGTGGAGACAGGGGCTTGCCCTGCTGCCCAGCTTAAGATCTCTCCTTGATTGAACTTAGGCCTCCTTTCTGTGAAGGCCTAAGTTCAATAAGGAAAGATCTTAAGCTGGGATCTTAACGTCCCTTTAAGTTCCTAAAGCATTCAGATGATTACCGTCTTGTGTTTACATAACATGGCTCATTGGTTAGCTGTTGCTATAAGGTAACTGACCATGGTAACTATTTTTATCTCTTTTGCTGCCATTTTTGCTAAATCCATTATTCTCCTAGATTTACTAATATGCTAATATTTTTCGATGTACAAGTTTTCCTTTGGAAAAATTTTCACCTAAGGGTTTCAATTAGTGTGTCATTGTCTGCGGTGTTTCTGTTTTCCCCATATTTGTCCCCAGGATGATTGTCAGGTTAACTGCTTTGGTTTTATTTACATCTAAATGAAAAGTTTCTAATACCTGTCTAATAAAAGGTTGGCCCTGAGGTGCCTACCTTTGAGAGTGCCGCTGTATTCTTACAAGTACCTACTAATACCCCACTCTTGACTGTTTGTTTACTAATCTTTTCTTTCTTGCTTTTCACTTTTAGCAGACCTACTCCAATGAAGTCCATTGTGTTGAAGAGATTCTGAAGGTGAGTTCTTTGTTACTGTTTCTGATTTGAAGAAATCCTTAAGTAGACAGAGAACAGTTACTTTTAACTGTTTAATCCCAAATCTCTTTAAACAATTTTTCCCCTCCAAAAGCAAAGTAAACCAACATAGTAACAAAGGCAGTCTTAGAACATAACTGAATTCTTTAACAGATTTTATTAATTAAATTGAAGTCTACAAACTGCAAGGCATTTGGACCAGAGTTTTATGTTACCTCTCAAGTTTTTCTGGTTGTCCATAAAGACCTAGGAGAGTTAGTTGCTCACTTCCCAGAGAAGAACCATGTTGATGTGGCACCAGTGGTCACATAAAGCTAGATGTATGCCAGTTGGTGTGGCATCTTCTTCCATGAGACCATGACCTGTTCGAGGAATTCAAAAACAAAAACTTAGTAGGAAGTAAGTGGGCATCTTTAGACTTAACCTTAAAGGGTTATTTTTTGCTTTTGTTCCTAGTTCAGTGAACATTTGTCCGTCTTGTACAAATATATCATAGACTGTATTACCCATTTGTTCAGTTTTTCTAGCATAAGGATGACCAATTCCTTATACAGTTTAATTCAAGGTCAAAAATATAAATTCTCCTCATGAACCAGCATGCTTTCTTTCTATCAAAGAAGAATTAGATAAATTATCATGTTTCCCATTTGGGCTATAATTTCTAGGAAATATGGGGCTTGATTTTGATTCTCAGATATAATAATTGTAAGACCTGAGGATTTTGTGTATTTCTTATCTTTCCTCTCTGGTCTTTAATTTGCTTCTAGGTCGATTTTTAGTGATATTCTTGGTGTCCTTAACTGTAAGGTTTCTGATTTTTTTCTTTTTAATTAATAGGAGAGGTATATATGACACCTATGCCTATTACTTTGAATCTCTGCTGCTCATGTTTTCCTTCAAAATATACATCTATGTAATTTTTTCTTTAAAACCAGTTTCATTGTAAAGTATTAAGTGATGGATGTCCTGAAATTAGTAATTCAATGTGGTTACCTCCTCACTTATGAAATTTTTGACAAAAGTACTATCTAAGGTGGGAGCTGCGGCTCATGCCTATAATCCTAGCATTTGGGGAGGCTGAGGTAGGAGGATTGCATGAGGCCAAGAGTTTGAGACCAGCTAAGTATCTAATCAGATGTTTGGGAAACAGATTCATAATGTTTGTTTTATAGTCTTTTGTCCTGTCTTTTGTCCTGTCTTTTGTAGTTAGGGCTTTCTAAGAAAGAAATAGCTCTAAAAAAAGAACTGCTAAAAGTGAGAAAGTTTTGTCAACTAACAAGTAAGATTAATAACAAGTTAATTACCTTGATCAAGGTTTTGTATCATCCTTTTCTGAAGTTCTTTGGTTTAGTGAGTCATGAAAATAATAAATGACTTAATTATAAAAGATGGTATTAGCATTTTATCTGAAATTGTGTATAATTCTGTAGTTACTTAGAATGTAAATGCAGGATTGTAGATTTGTTGTCTCCTGTGTATGTCAAATGCTTCTTAGATTTTGATGTAAAGACGCATTGCATTCTTTAGGAATGATGACATTTTAGCATTAGGCAAGCATTTTTAGTTTAAAGAACCTCTTTGTCCTCTCCTTACCCAGTATTACCTTAATGAGTTATTGCCTTCCTAGAAGTGCTTGCAAGCAAGTGGTTAATGCAAACAAAGGATGGATTTTTTGTAGAGACAGAGTCTCTCACTTTATCACCCTCGGTAGAGTGCCGTGGTATCACACAGCTCACAGCAACCTCCAACTGCTGGGCTTAGGCGATTCTCTTGCCTCAGCTGCCCAAGTATTTGGGACTATAGGTGCCCATCACAACGCCCAGCTATTTTTTTGTTGCAGTTTGGCCGGGGCCAGGTTTGAACCTGCCACACTTGGTACATGGGGCCATTGCCGCCCAAAGGATGGATATTTTCATTTAGAAATCATAGATATTGGGAAAGCAAAAAGAAGTATGTTTTGGATTGACGAGGCCTTTTTCACAGTGGAAACTCAGTTTGTGACTTTCTCTGTGACCTCACTGAAGTTGTGTGGCCTCCCTGGGCTTTGGCGTCCCTGCTGGTAAAGTGAAGGCCTAAGGCTGGTAATGATCGAGGGTCCGTGTCAGCTCTCTCTCACAGTCTAAATACTCTCTTGCCTTATGGTTCCCGTTCTGATCTTGTACCAACAATTCATTAAGATTGCCAGGAATCCAAACACAAATCTTTCTGATGAGCAGTAAAGGCAGTAAATAGTTTCCTAACAGAGAAAATCAATCATAGAAGATATTATTTGGTTCTCTGGGGGCAATTTTTTGGGTGGAGGTGTCCTAATGAAGGGGACGTAGTATCTCCCACAGCTGGCGGGTTAAGAAGAGAGCAGACAGGCATTGCTGGCTGCCAGGAATAGCCATGCCCCAGGGCCCAGAAAGGGCAGCGCTCCCCGGGGGTGTACAGAAAGAACTCAGGTTTTCTGCTTTCAGTGTCTCGGGCTCTTGGGGAATTGATGTAGCATTGGCAGACGCTCCTTATTGCAGCATTTCTGCGATGCTACTACAGGGAGCAGTGGCAATGTTATTTGTGTACACGTTTGTTCATTTATTCAACAAATATCCATTAAACCTCTAGATAGCTTTCTAGGCACTGGAATGTCATCGTGAAGAAGACAGAGTCCTTGCTGTCACAGAGATGATTATGGGGAAGAAAATTGTATAATGTTGGGTTTTGATGAATTCTATGAATAATGTGACAGGCCAGTGAACAGAGGATTCACAGGGAAGAATTGGTGGAAAAGTCTTGAGGTTGGAAGAAATTGGTATGTTAAGGGAACAGCTATAACTGGACAGTGTGTCCATTGCAAAATGAGCCTTGAAGGACAGGACAGAGCCAAGTGATTTGGCTTATTCGTAAGTCAATGTTAAGGTAGTGAGTGAAATCATGGCCTCATGAGTCTTTCTAGACAGGCTCCTCCTTCGTAATGGCCCCAATCCTTCTAAGGCCTAAGTTCCTCTTGTAAGATAGATGTTTAAGGAAGTGTATAAATCCTTTCAGACTACCAGGGAACCACTTAGGGGCTGAAAGAATTTATGTGCTTTCCAATTGCCTGATTTGATAGCCAGGGCAGCCTTAGACATTGGAGTACAATGGAGGTGGTTTGGGAATAATTGGTGACCTAAAAGTCAGAAATCACTGAGATTCCAAAGAAATGATTGGAAAACATAAGGGTGATGCTTTCAAAGACCTTTTCTATTAATTATTATGTTGATATTGTAGCATTATGCTAGTTCTGTGCCTTAATGTATTATCAAGTAAATAAAACAGGGTGCTGACTTTGTAAATAGACTTTTAATTAAAAGTTGTAGTGTTTTTAATTTATCCTTTGTGCACCATGCCTTCAAGCACTTTACATAAACTACTCTTACAACACTTTGAAAAAAGTAAGTAGTCTGAGCCCACCTCTTCATGAGAACTGAGGCTTAGTTCAGACAGTTTCCTGGGGCTGACAGGGCTGGTGAGTCAGTGAGGACCCCTGCCTGGGCCTCTGGCTTCAGAGCTGTTACTTTCTCCAGGATGTCTTAGTGCAGGATTCCTCTTGTGTCCTGAACAAAGCAGGACACCAGCCAGTAGACCAGGATGTGATTTCTCTTTGAACTGATGCTGGCTCTCTTCAATAATTTTTGTTACATCCCTTGTCACCATAACCAAGTCTCTTATGCGTATCCTGGGGCTATAATAACCCACATCTCAGCCAAGGGGAGCTGTGCCCAGAGAGTGGGAGGGGAGTCCTTGTTGGAGCACCATCTGCAGCCATAGTGCAGATCAGAGGGTGTTTTTGTGCAAGAGGAAGATGCACAGCCCTCTGGAAAGAGTGGAGGGTCAGGGTACCTGATGTCTTCCTCAGGGGCACCAGTTCCGTTGGTAGACTTGCCTATGGATTGTTAAGCCAGTTTGCTGGGTGAGTCTGACAAATGTGAGAAGGAAAGGACTTCTCGCTCTTTGAGAAGACAAAGGGTACTTTGACCTGTGCTCTGGCAGCCTTCAGCTTCCTGGAGAACCTTGACCTGGTCACTTTGGACCTCTCTTTTCTCACTCTAAAATGGTGAGAGGTTGAAATTAATGATATCCAGTGCTATTTTAGCCCTTTAAAATGTGTGTGTGCATGCGCACGTGTGTGTATACACGTGTATGTATTTGTGATTACCTGACACGCCTGTTTTCCACATTTTTTTTTTTTTTTTAGCAAAGCAAAATAGAATTCATGAATGTGTTGAATTCTTAGGAGAAAAGAATTCATGTCAAGATAAATACTTTGTAAGATCTAGAAATCTCCAACTAAGAAAATAGTAAAAATGAAACTTCTCTTAACAGAAAAGAAAGGTAATTTTTTTTAAGGCCCTGTCTTGCAAAAGTTCTTATGTGCTAATAGTATGTATCAGGGAAGGGTCAAATCCATTAAAACTCTCCCAAGTGGAACAAGTGACCTGAATTACTTGTTTGCTTAAGTCAAACAGGAAAGTTCTTCTTCCTTTGAACTGAAATAATTCCAGGAAATAATTCCAGGAAATGCAATAAAGCAGCTGAGGGAGGAAGAAAGCCTTGAGCAGGGGCAGCTCTGCCAGCCCAGCCGGGCACCTGAAGGCTGCACAGCTCCACAGACTCTGGCAGTGCCTGTCACAGAGTGTGTGCGTGGCAACACTCAGACTGTTGCGTTCATTCACTGTCTACACTCTGGTTTTGCAAACTGAATTTTCCCCAACTTTTGTAAGTTGGAGATCATCTGTTTTTAAACATAGCCCACTAAAGTAGGGATTTAAAAAAAAAAATAAATGCGCTGACTTTTAAGATTGTACTTCTTTCATTTACCATCAATCTATACTATGTTAAGTTCAAATAGTTAAGTAACTGTGACTGTTCTATGTATAATTTACCTTTTCTTCCCCTCCCAAATCTCTTTCCAGGAAATGACCCATTCATGGCCTCCTCCTCTGACAGCAATACATACGCCTAGTACAGCTGAGCCGTCCAAATTTCCTTTTCCCACAAAGGTAATTTATTAAAAGCAGAGCAGGCACTGTGTCCACCCACCTTAGTGCAAAGTCAGAGGTGTTGCTGAAAGCCAGCTTGGTAAAGTACCTCTTTAATTTCTGTAGTGCTTCGTAATGCTTTCAGACACTTCATTCTCCAACTTAAATTAATAAGAACATTTTGGATTTGTATATTAAAACATTCAGAACTTTCTAATACATTTTCTCATGTGAGGGTCCTGACTTTAGAGGTGGGCAAACCAGAGGTACAGAGAAATGTCTGATTGCTAGTTCAGAATTTAGGCATATACATGTACACATCCTACACATTTCACATTCCCTAGATTTTCTCAGAGTTTGCAATCAGCTGCACAATGCTGATTTAATACCAAGCAAGTAAACTGCTCACTTATGTGTTTTCATGATAGCATTTGTGAACCATGTCCTAAAACACTGTTAATCTCCCTTTTATTTGGTTTATACTTGTGGTAACCTTCAGAGTGTAGGAATTATACCTTCAGATCTGTATTCTGCTCAGCCTGGTTTGAATCTACATTCTTATATATATTTAAATATGTAAAAAAGCATTTATAGTTAATTGCTTTCCAAGATACTGTTTTCAGAATGCTTATCTGTAAGTTATATCTATAAGTTATCTATTTTGCCTATTTTATAAGGATAGTCATTTTCAAAAGATGATTTCATTAAAGGGTGATTTAAAGTAAAGCACCAAAATCTAAAAATATTTTTGCTCAACACCAAAGAAAAATGAACTCTAGGAAAGAACAAAAGCAATTAAAAGCTGTTTTATATAAAAAAAGAAATTAATCACCGTTTATAATCTATGCATTAAAAATGGGATTGAATATAGAGAGATGGATAGCTAGAAAGGTCGTGGAGGGGACTGTTAATTACAGGATGAGTATGGTGGGGAGTGTGGATATTCTCTGTACTATTTCCATTTTTCTATGTTTCATATGACTGTCCTTTCAATATTTAAAGCTCTGTACTTTTGCCCCTTATATTTATAAATCTTAATGTTTTCATAACTAAAGACTTTTCATTTTCTTTCTAGGATTCTCAGCACATCAGTTCTACAACCCAAAACCAAAGTAAGTAAATGTCTGTTTATTACATTGGGAGATGAAGCATAGTTTTTATCAATTTAACATAAACATATTAGTGGACAAGTGCCCCAGCAGAGATGTGGCCTTAGAGAAGAAAGCAAACATACAGCTTATTCTCATTGGAATTTCAGATTGTTCCAAAGAGTTAATGAAGATGTTTTAGTAAACATAACTTGGTATTACTGACATGGGATCGGTATCTTAAATGTGACTCTCAAATGAATTCTGTTTAAAAATAGGTTATACTATTTTTTGGGTCTCCTTTTAAGGGTTGTAAATACAGTACTAAACTCAGAGGGAAACAGAAGAAAGCCAATGAGCTCCATATTTTTCTGTTCAAACAATAATCCCTCAGATGAGTAAATTCTTTGTGTCCTGACAACATACAAGGCATGTCTGGCCTTAGGAAAATGACTAGGGTATTTATGGTCATTTAGCTCATTAGTATGGAAGGGGCATAAAAAGTACAGGTGATTACATGAGGCAGGATGGTGACTGCCGAGGAGGTCACAAGCAGGGTGGAGAAGGTGTCTGCACGTTGGGGAGCAGAGTTCAGAGATACTCCATACAGGTGACTTTTCCTTCCGGTCTGCTCACCACATTTTCTCCCACTTTACATATTTTTTTCCCTGATTATGTTGTTGTTTGAATTGCAAGGATATGAGGTGAAGAAAAAAGATTCAGAAAAACAAGAAACAATATCCTTCATCTAGAATAGATAGACTGTAGCCTGACAATCAAATCTGCCCTGCAGCTAGTTTTTATAAATAAAGTTTTCCTGGGATATAGCCATGCCCACTCATTTATTATTCTACAACGGATAGCACACAAAACCTAAAGTACTTACTACCTATCTGGCCTTTGTTAAAAGAAAAAATGCTTAGCATTTCTTGCCCTAGAGATAGTGAAAATCTTACAAAGAACCTATAATTTTTTCCCAAATATAGAGAAATAAACCTGACTATTGCCACAGTATTGTATAATTAGCAAAGTAAAATTAACTGATGGCTGCTTGGGGAGACTTGGAATCTTTTCTCTCAGTATCTTGGCAGCCAGTCTGAGGATAGATGACCAGTGCAAGAGGACTGTCTGGAGCTAGAGTGACTGTGTTCCCCTTTACCCTCTTGTTTCCCCTCCTTTATCTGACTGGGCTGTCAATCATGTGGACTCTATGCCTTCCACAGGGCTGCCCATGGCTGCCCATGGCTTGCATGATTGCTAACTCAACTTTGGAAAGAACCCTTAATCCATTAAACTATTTGAGGTCCCCCTTTTTGTAACAGAGTTGTAGATGGACTGGTAAGCACTGTCTCGGTCAGGGGGTCACCACCTTCCCCTGTGAGGCAGTATGGGCTGGTTCCTCCTTATTGTCATGAGCAGGTGCTGGTCCTGGCGGTTTTTCTGCAGGTCACAGATCACCAACTGCTACTTCAGGGTCTTTGCTGCTGCCACCACTTTTGTCTCTTGGTGTTCAGGGAACCGTGTTTATCTTTATGAGGATGTAGCCTTAGAACATTCTCTTACTCCCTGCCTCCACCTAGAGGGGTCTAGTTGGATGTCAGATAAAGAGGGGTGGGGTGTGGACGGTGTAGTTTTCTGGGAAATGTAGAGTATGGAACACATTTGTCAAAGTCTGCCCTGCAAGTGAATTCTGACTTCTTCAACACCGACCTTATGGAATCGGCACACAGGTTTTGGAGTCTGTGGAGAGGGCACATGCACGGGCTTTACTTGGACGGCTCATTGTCTATGTGCACATTTGCAAAAGGGGGCTGTCTAAGGAAAACCAGAGCCTGTGTGTGGAGCTTAGAACCAGTTGAAGTGGTCATGTGAGAGTCCCCATGGGGGTGATGCGGAGAGGGACTCGGCCCTCTAATTTATAGTTCTGGCCCTAGTTCTCTAGGCAGGAGGGAGGCAATTTGCAAATATCATACAACATCGCTTCTTTTGGCTGAAATCAAGTGAAAATATCATGTAAGAGCTGCTGCCACCATGAGGATGAAGTGATTAATCACAAACACACAAGGCTCTCCATAGGACATCTGTGGGAAATAGCACTCACCCTGCCTGAAAGGTGCCCGTACTTCCCTTCCGCTTCAGTTCTGTTTGAGGTTCCTATTACTTCATGTCTAGACAAACACTGATGCCTCCTGACTGGTTTGTTGCCTCCACACTTAAAATTTCCTGTTCCCTTCTTGGTTACGTGTGGCAGCCCCACCAGATTAATCTTTCTGAGCAATCACTGTGTCATCTCCTTGTCTAGGTCATCGACGGTGTCTCATTGCCCAGCAAGTAAAGTTGTAACTTCCCATCTTGGCATTCAGAGCTCTCTTAAATCTGGCCTCAACCTCTTTCAGTGCTGTCCACCACAGATTCTGCACCCCTCTCTTCTCTTTTCCAAATCTGGGGCCATTTTCTTTATATTTGTTCATCTTCTCTTCTGCCCGATGAAGGCCTTCCCTTTGTCTCCCGCCTCTCTCCTGCCAACAGCAATTCTGCTAGAATCTTGCCCATCCTCCTCGACACGTTTTATTTTGTTCTTTCTCTGATTTGCTGCTTTCGGTCATGACAGAAGACTGACCATTCTCTGGATTCCCAGGACAGTTAATTTATGCAGTTGATTTGTGGGTCAGTTTCATGTCCCGTGGTCAACTGTAAACTCACTGAAGATAGGATCTGATGCCTTAAACATACTGTTATCTACCAAGCAGCCTGTCGTCAACTGTTGAACAAATGAATTGGGGGCAGATGATGGTGTGCCAGGAGGGAGGGAGGGCACGGTCAGCCAAGAGCAGAGGCTGGAACAAGGGAGTGGCAACAAGTTGCTGAAACGTCTTAAAATGCGATGGGGGTGAGAGCAGCCCTGTCCTAGTGCTGCCCTAAGAGGCTCCTCATGTGGCCTCAGGACAGCAGGGTGTCCTAACTATGGGGAAGTTACTGGCAATGTAATAGTGCTGCTACAAGCAATGCTTTGCAACGTGTTTTTTTTTTTGTTTGTCTGTTTCTTTTTGTCTATTAAAGGAGTTTTTCCATTCTGAGTAAGATTTCTTTCTAGTAGTGACTTACTTATGTGTTATAATGGTGAGGTGACACCAAGTGCTGTATCCTTAGCACACTAGTTAACAGAATTCATCCTAAGTAGAGGGAGGAGGGCAAAAAAGAACTTACAACTAATGATCTTATATGTCATTGAGCAGCTCTGATGTGTTTCCCTTCTCTCTCCACAGAACAATATGATACATCTTCAAAAACCCACCCCAATTCTCAGCAAGGAACATCGTAAGTAAACTGCTTTTGTTTATTAAGTTTGTGTTTGTCATTGATCTTTATCATGTTGATCCATTGCTTTTTTTTTTTTTCTGCTTTTAAGTGGTAACATTTATAAAATGCAATTGCCTTATAGAGGGAAGAAATGACCCACATTAATATTTGGATTATGTTCACCTATTAAAGTTTATACACCACAGGAGACTTTGCTAAGGGGTTTTATAAAAAGAAAGATTTTTGAGCCATTAAATAGGTTTAGATTTTGGTAACAAGTTTTCTAGGATGCGCACAATTTAAGATTTTTCTGCCATTTTGGGGGGCTAATAGGAGCTGTCCTGCTGCTCAGCTATTCTTTGTTAAGGCCATGTAAGGCCAGATGTTTGGGGGGGGTTTGGGGAGCATTTTAAAATGCATATGAAAGATCTTTAAATCGGCATTTTAACTCAATTTGTCATTTCTCAATATTATTGGACTATTACTCCTTTCCTTTTGTACAGCGAGGAGTGGTTATTAGGGATTGGGTGGGGGCCTTTCTCTTCTTCAGTAGCGAATCCATCATGAGCACTCCTGAGTCACTGCCTCAGGATTTTGGGTGGTTCTAGAGTCCAGGCTCCAGCTTTCCCCTGTTTGTAGATACCGTATTTGTTGGGTGTACTCTGGAAGGTGAGGATTGCTATGGATCATTTTTAAAACCACATAGCTGGGCTGAAGAGGTTATTTTATCTTCTTGTCTGAATGTGAGGCGGGGGGTAAATCACTATCTCCTGGGTGCCAGCTCCTTGCTGCCATTTGTTTTCATTTCACCATAATAATGAAAGAAAAAAAGAATAATGAGTTTTTTTCTAAAGATTATTATAGATTGAAGGGTAGGTTTTTGCATGTGGTAAAAATGTATTTTATTTGTAGTACTGGTAGATAAGGGGTTTGGGTTTTTTTTGGTTTGTTTATTTCTGCTGTTTTTGACCAGGGCGGGTTTGAACCCACTACCTCTACTCCTTGAGCCACAGGCGCTGCCCTTGGGGGGTTGTTTTTAATGTCTTTTTCTAGGAAAAGAAGTAACCTATGTCAGTAATATTCCTCCCCCTTTTTTTTTTTACCTTTTCATGTGAAATTTTGGAAATTTTACTGGTCCCTAAATTCTGGGGTCTACAATCACTGACTTCACTTACATTTAAAGATGAGGTTTGTTAAACTGGTAGTGAACAGAGGCCACAAATCAACAATCCAGGACTGTAAATTTCTGTGGGTGCTGCTTTGTCATAGCTGCTAGTCAAGTTGTAAAAGGCCGTGGGCATTGTCTACAGGGCAGCCAGGAAGGGGGGACTGAAGCAGGAGCATTGCACTGGGCCGGGAGAGGAGAGGGGAGGAGGAGAGGAGAGAGAGAATTGAGCACCCACCAGTAAGGGCAGAAAGGTGGTTGGTCTGGCCCAGACCTGCGGGTAACCTCAGATGGAGCAGGCAGAAGTCACACCCTCCCACTCCAGTTCCCTTCAGCTTTCTGGCCTGTTAGGGACTTCAACTGTGCCTGTGATGACTCTGTAGTTAAAAGGCTGAAGTCAGAGGTGCTGGAATTTGGTAATCAGTGCACTTACATCTCATGACATGTAGTGTTCCCTTTTTAAGGACTATTAATTGACTATATATAAAGCTATCTGGGAAAGAATATTTGTGGTGACTTTTTTTTTTCCCCCTTGGGTATTCATTGAGGACACAAAGAACCAGGTTACATTGATTGCATTTGTTAGGTAAAAGTCCCTCTTATAACTGCATCTCACTCCCTGTGGTGATTTTTTATCTTTGCATTTTATTCTAAACAAATTATCATTCATAAAGGGTTCATACAACAATATCTGAAAAGTCTGTGTAATTACCAATTACTTACATTTGTTTCTAAAATTGATATAAGACATATTTTTGAACCATAAAAGCGAATGTTTCTGCCAACCAATTTCAATCAACTGTAACTTTCTGACAATTTTTCCTCTAGTGCCACTTGAAAATGCATATGTCTAACATCTCCATTAAATTCTCATATTCAGTAGTAAATGATATTTGTGGGGATTTTAAGAGATTTAGGGAAGGATGAAAGTGGACTTTGCTAAGGTGAAGAGAGAGAAAGTGTGCTGAGGCCGGGTAGATAAGGAGATGTGCACGGGCTTGGTGGTGTGCAGGGCCCTGGGCTGGTGGTGTTGATAAGTGCCAGAATGAAATGCACCTTGGGAGAAAGGAATCACTTTATAAACGTACTTTTAATGGAGTTTGGATGAAAGTGGTGTCCCAATTAATTTGCAGAATGCAATCATTGTTTCAGACGTAGTGTGGCAAACCTCTTAGTGCTCGCCAGTTAATAGCATCAGTGTTAGGATTTGTTGACATGCAGTTAAGCCATTTGAGTGGCGCAGAGTGCTAGGGAGATAGTTTAATGCACTTTGAATGTCAGAAAAATTCATCACGGGGTCATTTATACTTTTGGCTTAAATATCAATCTATGTATATTTAGAATAAGGAATTCAAAGACTAAGCTTAACTTTATATGCATGCATTTGAAAGCTGTTTTTACTTGATAATGTTAATGCGATAATAAGTTATCTTCATAAAATACTGGTCTGTATTGCATTTCAAAATAAACTAGTGTGTGCTCTGCCTAGAAAAAAAAATCAATCTAGATTTTAATGCTTTTTCGGAGTTATTAATACTAGTACCCAGGAATCCCTAGAAAAGTGGAGTAGGACATATGAAAGGTTGAGTGAGAGGCCTCACAGCAAAGAATAAGATTGTGGATGGTCTGTGAACTCTTACATCTGTCTAGACTTGGGGAAGAGGTAGTAAGGTGGTAGAAGGATGTGAGTGTGAAAGGAATATATGCTAAATCTGTTACTTTTAATTTAATCCAATGTAGTTTGAGCTCTGGGTATTTCTCAGATAAAGAGATCCTTCTGCAAAGCTCTCCGGGTAACTGATTAGCTAGCTCCCTGCTGCCGTGGAATCAGCCTAACCTCAAACTCCTGGGCTTCAGTGATCCTCCTGTCTCAGCTTTCTGAGTAGGTGGGACTACAGGTGCTCACCAGAACACCTGGCTAAGTTTTCTATTTTCAGTAGAGATGGAGTCTTGGTCAGGTTGGTCTCGAACTCCTGAGCTCAAGGAATCCTCCCACCTCAGGCTCCCAAAGTGCTAGGATTACACATGTGAATCATCCTTACTACTAAGGATGAGGTTTCTTTGAAGGAGTTCATTTGTATGTACAAAACCTGGTTTTAGGGAAGCTCTCAAGGGTCCATTTGAGTATCATTTTTAATCGTAACTGCTAATTTACAATAAGTGACCCTAGAATAATTTAAACATAGATTGAAAGATTAAATAAAATGTTTTAATTTGCTAAGAATCTGGTAGCCTTAAGGGCGGTTTGTACATGTCATCCTCTCTGTGGGGTGCTGGGCTCTTATCTCAAAAATATTTACGCATACCCCCCAGGAAAGGCCTCCAAAACACTCCATAACATCCCCCCCACCACTCTCCCTCCGCCACACGCAGGTTCACTTTCCAGCCTGGCGGCTCAGCCTCCTTACTATTTTTGGTGCCCTGCTGACTCTACAGAGACTTGGGCTGTGCGTCCTCCCTCCTTTCGGGTCTCTCCTTGGATGTTTCCGTGTGGTTTTGTCCGTCTACCCTTGGCGTCCTTTCTCTTTCATTCTTATTCCCCCCCTGTAGGCTTGTTGCCATGAGAAAGTATATAGTTTAGCTGTTTATCCCCCTCCTTTAGAGTCCACCTGTCCCACTAGTGGAGGTTTTCTTCTGCTTAGGGTTGTAGCCACAGGGTTCACAGT
Organism: Loris lydekkerianus; assembly: GCA_963574355.1. Lineage (NCBI taxonomy): Eukaryota > Metazoa > Chordata > Mammalia > Primates > Lorisidae > Loris > Loris lydekkerianus. The sequence goes on along the minus strand of CAUYPK010136138.1, from coordinate 16,250 downwards.
AACACCTGGCATGTAGTAAGTGCTCAGAATAAATGCAGAAGATTTCTCATGTGAACTTGATTACACATCTGTAAGCAATATTTAATAGACATGGTAGATGTGACTTTAAGGAATGTTTTTCCTAGACTTTGTTTCTAGTTGGAAGTGTGTGCCTCTTGTACCAGTGTTTTATTTGCCATACTTACTAACTTAGTCTTGATGGTTTAATTTCACATTTTCCCTCTTTTATACTCCTTTGATTTTTGTCACCTCAGGTGACACCTTTACTTTATCCTTGAGGTTTAAAAATAATCTTTGGTACCTCTGGCAGTGATCTTTGCCATATCAGCCAAAGGTCTTTTCCTGCAGTTAATCGTGTTCTAAGTCACTTTCCTCTCTATCTGTACATAGTCTCTCCATGAATTTGAATTCTGCCTTCTAAGTACTGTCACGCTCTTCATGCTTTGTAACCTGCCACTGTCTTTTACAAGGATTTGCAGTCCTTATTTCTGCCCTGATTCCAAAAAAGGAATCAAACCTTGACTCAATTTAAAATGTTGGGGATTCTAGACATGCTCTGGAGCCCAGCCCCGCCTGCTGTCCTGTGCTTGATTGCTCACACCATCCCCAAATCAGCTTCAAGTTTGTGGGGCCACACGTGCTTGTTAGCAGTTCCTGAAACGTGTGACTTTTCTTACCATTTTAAACTCAGCTGAGGCCATGGTTATGACTTACTAGTTGGAAATAACTACTGTGTGTGAGCTTGCCTTCACTTGTTCTTTCTCAAATAAAATGATCAAAAGAAACGTTAAGCCAGGAAACAAGGTTATGTAAATACTTTTGGGGGTCTGAATTGAGGTGTTGCAGAATATTAGCAGTGAAATCTTTGGGCCAGCCCCATCCTAAGAAATGGAAAAGAAATAAAGGCTTGTCTCATGTGCCGTCATGCAGTAATGATTGGACCGACTTGCGGAAGCATGCCTGCCAGAACCCACACATGGCTCTGTAAGCTTTGCTGGAACAGCTGCCTGAAAAATGCATTTGTACAGTGGGGGTTTTTTTGTTTGTTTGTTTGTTTTTGTTTTTGGCTGGGGCTGGGTTTGAACCCACCACCTCCGGCATATGGGGCTGGTGCCCTACTCCTTTGAGCCACAGATACCACCTGTACAGTGGGTTTTGAGAATTGTTTGTAACCTATGAGTAAAAAGTTTACCTCATTACTAATGTATAATAAAAGGTGGTTAAACCTACAGGTTGGTTCAGGGAGTTGCCTTACTTGGGCAGCATGGCTTCTTTTGAACCATGTCAATGTAGCCCTCTGGTGCCATATGCTTTGAAATAACTGCCTTGCCTTGCAGTTAGGAAATGAAATCAGCTATTTGACCAGTTAAAATATGTAAGGTTTAAAGTTAATTTATTTTCATAAGGGAAAAATAATATATCCACTTTATTTCAGCAGGATAATTATCTTACGTCAAGGTCTTTAGTGGCTTCTGTAACTTAGATTCAATTATGTTTTCTAACCTCTGTGTCATAGATTGCCCAGAACAGGGGGATCTTGTACCAGATGGGATAGATTTTGCATCCTGGCTTCAGCATCTGTGAGCTTCAGGATCTTAGGAGTATTAGCTGGCTGTTTCCCTTACCTTTATAAGGTGAGAGGATGGTCACAGTCACCACTCGGGGCTGTGAGTACAGATGATGCCTGTGGCATTCTGATCACATATTAAACACAGCAACATGATACTGCTACTTCACAAAGGGGTACAATTCATCCTGCCTTGTAAGGGTGCTTGCCAAGTTCTGGACAGAGAGAACATGAAGGAGAAAATGACTTACTTGATCCTGACTCAGAAAAATTCAAGTTGGGAAGGAGGAAACACATCCCTTGGGCCTCCCATTCTCCTGACTGAAGTCTCATTTGTACGAATGAGATTTTGATTCTCTTTTAGTGAGTGCTAAGGTGTTCACTCACGGAGGGGCACCGTACTTCATCTCCTCATTCTTTGTATTCAGGTACCGGCTCTCCACATAGAGTTTGTGCTTGATGGCAAGCATGCTTTTTGAGGAAACAGGCAGAGAACATTAGCAGATGATTCCTTCAGTATTTTTCCTTAGCATTCAAAATCCTTCACCTGTCATCAGGTTATATTTTCCTCAACTATATAGATTCTTAAAAAAAACAAAATCACAATGGCATTCGTGATTAATTTTCTATCTTAGTAGGGCTTAGTTATGATTTTTACAATAGTAAAACCTTTTTTAAAAACTGTAGTGGTAATATATATTTATCAAAAAAAATTAGAAAATATCTTTTTTCTCATTGCCACTCCCTCCTCCACTAATAACACGCTGATTTGTGTTGAACCACCCCTTTCTGGGAAGCCGTGGTTTCTGGAAGATTCTGTGGTTACTGTTAGCTCAGTCAGCAGACACTGACAATACTCGATTCTGAGTTTTTTTGGAGATAGCTTTGGCAATCTTCCTGCAGAGGTCATGATCTTATCTCTGTAGAGGTCTTGAATGGGTTTTGTACCTCCAGGCTTATTTTGTTATTGTGTATGCAATTCCCTGAAGGAGAAGTTTTCAGAATCTGGCATGGCATTTTAGGAATACTTGTTATTCTTAAAGGGTATGTATGGCTAAAAGTCAGAACTTTCTTACTTTAGGAGAGTGTAGTCACAGAAGTTAGACGTTCCGTAGCTTGGAGAAAATGTTGTGGGGTTTGTAATCCTATGCTCGCAGCAGGAAACAAGACTGGACTACGTGATCACTGATGTTACTGGAAATTAAAGTAAATAGGTTTTTTTTTTTTTTTTTTTTGAAAAAACAAACCCAGTAACTAAGAAACAAAGAGGTCAGTTTACTAGACCTCTTTGTTGGTGGTAGTTAATAGTGAATACACTTTGCTAGATTTTTTTTTTTTTTTTTTTTTTTTTTTTTTTTGACACAGAGGCACATTTTGTCATCCTTGGTAAAGGGCCGTGGCATCACAGTTCACAGCAACCTCTAACTCTTGAACTCAAGTGATTCTCTTGCCTCAGCCTCCCAAGTAGCTAGGACTAGAGGCATCTGCCGTAACACCCGTTATTTGCCAGATTGTTTTTCTGGTTGTATTATATGTGTGTCTTTAGGAAAGTTTTAAGATTCAAAAAAGTCAAGAATTGTAAAATCCATGTAGATGGAAACAAATGAATCCCTCCCGGCAACACTGATAAACCCTGCAGGTTGAGACTTACATGGGAGAATCAGAAAGAACACTCACTGCCAGCTGTGTTTATTGGAAGTGAAATAAGGGGCCATAACAACCTGTCTCAAAACTTTTGTAGTGACCTATATGCCTTATGTTTACTCCAGAGACCTACTGTCTTGGCTTGTGTGTATCCCAGCCAGAAAAAAGCTGTCATTTCACAGTAAACCTGTTGAGTGACTTTCTCTTGTACACCATTGTGGTTGCAAACGGATGAGTCCTATGACTAAAGGCTGTATTTTCTAGGCTTGCTAAAATATGAGTTTAAATTCTGTTAGCTAAATACTGAGAAAACTCTACACTTACAAGTAGCTAACAGTTTTCATTTTATTTAGAAACTTATCACAGGATGTTTTTAGTACATTTGTTGGTGAAGTAGTTCTTTAGCAGAGTTACCATGTTGCATGTAGGCGGTCATTTACAAAGAGCCAAATTTTATCATTTATTTATATTAGAAAATATAGTGATTTTTTTTTTTACTAAGCCTTCCCAAAATGACCATGCCTGATTCCTTCAGTGGTAGGTAGTGGTTTTGTAATAAAAATTATTGGTCAGATTATTTATAGGGGTATATTTAGAAATATTGATGTATTCTAACCTCTAATAATTTGCCTTTTGGAGCATCAATAATACTCCAGCAGATTTTTTTTTCTTTTTTGTTTTACTTGTAGCATTTCCTTAAACAGTCACACTTATAAAATTCGGTGGTAGTAGTTGATTGAAGGTTGGGGGGAAGGGTATTAAAATGTGACAACATAGGTACAGATTGAAAAATGTTGGCTTTACTATTTAAGTTCGTCATAAGACAAAATGCCTAGAAAGAAATAAGTATTAATATAAGTTTGAGAATTATTTATTCTAGTTCAGTTAGAGCAAGGGTGGGGAACCTTTCCTTGTTGGAAGGACGAATTAGTTTAGCTGTAACCAAATAAGGCCACGTTCAATTAGCTATACCTGAAACATCAATTAGCTATACCTGAAAATATACATTATTTTGTAAAAATCTAACAACTATGTACTTAATAATTTTAAGAAATGAAAAATTTTAATGACTACTGTGTGTACTTTTTGTTGGAAAGCATTTGAATACAGATATTTGGTTGCAGCGTGGCGATACAGTTTCAGTTGATACTCTAAGTGGGTATTAGTCATTTGTGACCTTAAAAGTGTCTTGATTTGGGTTAAGTAGGAAAAAAGAGATTCCCAGGAAAAGTAGTTGGAAAGCAAGAAAACATTTTCCAAGCATGTTCCTAAAGGTGTGGGTATTCTGCATTTTGCCTTATTTCGATTGGATCTTTCCTAGAATCAAACAATGACTTAAAAATGTCATCTACTGAGAGCCCAGCCAATTCCATCTGTAGTTCTTTAGGTGCCTTAATGATGATAACAACTAGGTGAGGCTGAAATACTAATTCTAGTGTAATGTCCTGCTTCTCAAAATCAGTGAACCTTTCATTGTATTCGCCAAATCAAAAGTCAATGACACTGCATATTCTTCAAATGATTCATATATATCATCCTCACCATTGACCTTTGCCAACTCAGGAAAATGTTCTCACCCCCAATTTCATTTTGAAGAAGTGTTTTCAGGCTTGGCACCCATAGCACAATGGTTATGGAGCCAGCCACATACACCTAGGCTGGCAGGTTTGAACCCGGCCCGGGCCAGCTAAAACAACAATGACAACTGCTACAAAAAAATAGCTGGGTGTTGTGGTGGGCGCCTGTAGTCCCAGCTACTTGGGAGGCTGAGGCAAGAGAATCACTTAAGCCTAAGAGTTTGAGGTTGCTGTGAGCTGTGATGCCATAGCACTCTACTGAGGACAACATAGACGCTGTCTCAAAAAAGTGTTTTCAGAAAAGGTAGCTTTTTTTTTTTTTTAATGTTTGGATTTTGAGGGGTAGGGACCACATATCTTATGTAGATTTAGTCTTACCTTGCAAAGAAATGATTCAAGTTATGCAGTTTGATGCGATATCACACAGAAATGCTGTGTTTCTATAAAAATCTTCTTTCAATCATTCTCATTGCTATAGGCAAAAAGCCTATATGTCTCTGTGCCCACCATCCTGAGAGTGAGCAGAAACATATTCTTACTTGGCCCTGTCCTGGTGGAACCGGGGCTGGTACCACCCAAACGCCCCTCACGCAACACACTGCCAAGTCTGTTCTTCATAAAATTTAACTGTCTGTTCTCATAGAGATTAAATTTTGGCTAACACCTGTGTCTGTGGTAGCCAACAAACTTTAGAATAAGGATGCAAATTCACACTGAATAATTCATTGTTCAACATTAGCATGTTATAGAACTGACAGTGTCCTCTTGTATGTGCATAAATTTAGTTAACAAAACTTAGTACCTTTTGCAAACTGTCACTTAAAATAGTAGCTTTAGCACAGAAATTTTGCTGATGCAAAATACATTGTAAATTCATAATTGCCAAGTCATGGAAGCAGCCCAAGTGCCCATCGACCCATGAATGGATTAATAAATTGTGGTATATGTATACCATGGAATACTATGCAGCATTAATAAATGGAGACTTTACCTCTTTTATGTTTACATGGATGGAGCTGAAAAATATTCTTAGTAAAGTATCTCAGGAATGGAAAAAAAAAATCCAATGTACTCAGTACTACTGTGAAACCAATTTATAATCACTCACACTTGCATATGAAAAATGAAACACAACTTTAGCCTAGGATTAGGGAGGGAAGTGGGTTGATAGAGGGAGGGATAGTAGGGGGACCACACCTATGGAGCACATTGCAAGTACAAGTTGGATCTATCAAGTGTAGAACACAAATGTCTTATTGCTGTAATTGGGTAAATGAGGTGAAAGCTATGTTGATTAGTAGGATGTAAGCACTCCAATTTGTACAAATAACACATCGAATCTCATAATGGCATAAATGTATTCATGATCTATGTACAAATGACTTAATAAAAAAAAAGAAACACATTTAAACTGCACCAGAGACCAATTGGACCTACCAGGCACACACACACTAAGATACATTGTAAAAGAAATGAGAACATCTGGATGTGTTAATAGTTTTTTAAATCTGTGCAATAAATCCTTCATATTTTCCTGTCATGAAAGTGTGTGCACTGTCTGTACACACATTCACCAAATTCAGTTCAACTAAATCACATTTACCTTGGAAGTTGTTAAAGATATCTGTTGTCCATCTTCTGTTCCCAAGAGTGCCCGAAGTAACTATAAAACCTGTGCTAAGTCTGCAGTATCAGATGATTTCGTCCAGAGTGATTGAATAATATTTATTTGCCGTTTGAAGTATTGCGTGAAGTAGTTCTGTTAAGTTGAAGGCTAATTCACGCAGCCGATCAGTATGGTTCTTCTCGAAAGAGGCAGTTTTTCTACTTTGAAATGTTATTGGGGTCTAAGTATCCTATTATCCTGACAGTGCTCCTTCACAACTTCTACACCACCGGTGGCTTCTCATCACCCCACCCCTGCAGTATTTAGGCTACTTTATAAGATGCTTCAATAACATTATTTCCAGGTCTTATTGCTACTTGAAAGAAAAATTATCTTTGCTTTTGCTTTTCATCTTTTAATTTCTGCAATACAACCTTGTCTTTCTCTCTGATTTAAAAAACAGCAGAACTTCCATAGTTGACCACCTTCCTACACTGACCACCTCCTTAAGTTGACCTAATTTTCATAGACCAGACGTGTACCAATGTACTTGTCAGTACAGGAGGCCTGGTTCCTTATGTTGACCACCTGCGTGTATTGTCCAGTTTGTCACAGTCCCTTTGGAGTGGTCAAATTAAGGTGTTCTATTGTATTTGTGGTCCTTATGAGTGTTACAGTGCTGATGAGCATTGGATTTCTTTAATGTCAATATTGCAGTATCACAAAGCAAGCAAATCATTTTCTCTTTAGCAGAAACAAGATAATATCACAATTCCCAATCCTTATTTAAAACTGTTTTCTACTTTTAGCGTTCTCTTAGTCGTCTTTGACTAAGATAGGCTGTTAAGCAGACAGAATTAAGAAATACTGTCTAGCTGTGCAACCCTTCACAAATTCTAGTTCAAACAGAAACACAGTGCACCATTGTCAAAAGCTGAAAACGGATGGATGTGCTCAACCCCCATAAACTCTCACCTCTGCAGTAGTGGCACCAGCCTGGGGGGGGTGGGGGTTAAAACCAAATCATGAGCATAGCAGCAGGCAGTTTAGCCATTATGGCTTATTAATGGTCTAATGGTGCTGGTCAATCTGGGAGGATTCTTTTCTTTTCTCTTTTCTATTTTCTTTTCTTTTCCTTTCTTTGTTTCTTTCTTTCTTTCCTTTTCTTTTCTTTTTTTCCAGTTTTTGGCCTGAGCTGGGTTTAAACCTGCCCACCTCTGACATATGGGGCCAGCACCCTACTCCTCTGAGCCACAGGCGCCGCCCTGGGAGGATTATTTCACTGAAATTTATTTTTTAGTATTTTAAATATATTCATTTAAAAAATAAAAATTAAAAAGACAAACATAAATGTATTAATAAAAATAAAATGATTTGTTCTGTAAGATTTTGATCCAGTTAAAAGGCTGTAGGTTTCCCACCTGAGTGTTAAAGACTATGGAAGAAAACTATTTGAGTATATACTGTGTGTGTGTCTTTTGTTTTGTTTGTTTCCACGGACCCCCGTCCTTACTGACTTGGGGTTGGGGACTCTAGTCTCAGCACTGGCAGCAAACCCCTGCCTTGTGGTAGTTCCTGTTTCAGTGTTGGGAACATGTGAACAATTTGTCTTTGCAATGGTGAACAGTTTGCACAGAACTGGTTTTTGTGTTATAATTGTACAATTATAATTACATATTGTAATTGTGTGACTATAGAACTATCATTTCCAGGAAAATAAAGCATTTGATAAAGAAAACTTACACCTATTCTGTCCCTCTGTTGTATCATTAGACATGTTTTCGAATTTTCTATTTATATGCTAAAAACTGTTATTAGAAATTATTTCACATTCTGCACTGTCTGTCCCTGCCCTTTCCAGCATGCTTGAAGACGACCTTCAGCTCAGTGACAGTGAGGACAGTGACAGTGAACAGGTACGTTTTGCATACCCTTTAATGCCAGGAATCGTTTTACATCTGCTTAACATGTCGGAGCTGCTTATTCTAACCTGTTTTTTGTTCTTTCCCCGGTCTTTCGTTCCCTTATTGTGAATGCCTAGACCCCAGAGAAGCCTCCTTCCTCAACTGCACCTCCAAGGTACCGTGTGGGTTTCTCCCCATCTATATAGAACTTTTTTTTTTTTTTTTTTAACCAAATCAGAAAAATAAACCCTTATTTAGTACTTTCATAGTTCCTTCATGGCGAAGGAGATGGCGGATCACAGTAAAAGTAAAGTACCTGTTTAATATTATTTTGGGAGGTTAAATCAGCCACAAGGAGGTTGTAACCTCTATAAAAGCAAGGTCCCCACATCCACCTATATCACAAATTTAGATGGTAAAGATTTTTGAGAATTTAAAAATTAGCTTAAAATACAGTTTACTATCAGTACTATCTATCCATATTTGAAAAGTTAGATTGAAGGGCCCAGTATTTTTATGAAGGTGACAGATTTGCTTTGTTTCAAAAATTATAAAGTTGAATTATTTCTAGAACTTGTTTTCCACTGTGCTTATTTTCTTAGTTACAAGAATTTTCAAATTGTTTTAGCTACATTTAAAAATGATCTGTGGTACATATTACTGTGATGGAAAATGGAGTTGTTCTCCCTTTCTAATAAAGAAGCCAGACATGTTAGAAAATATGAGGCTTTAATTTTTGGAAATGGGAACTATTTGAACTACTTTTATAATAATTGGCTTCTGGTCCAAAATGATTTTATATGCCAAATACCTGCCTTTTTTGGACAAAGAGTTAAATTCTTTTACTGTCTGAGATGTGCTTGTCATTCAGAGACAGCTCAACGATAAAAAACCTTGCCATACAGGGATGAAGACCAAGTCATTCTGCCAAGTCTTATGGGTTCATAGATTTGCTTGTTTACTTGTATCTCATTTTGTTCAGTAATTTCTGGTGGGTTCTGACAACTCATAAACATAACAAGGTATCCTAACTTCGAAAATTGAAGGAAAAGGGATTAAAAAATAAATAAATAAAACAAGAAAACTAAGGGAGGGATAAGTTCAAGGCCAAAGTAGCTTTGGGAGTGCACCCCATTCCATTCCGATCATCATCGGGTTACACTCCTCAGCTACTGTGTAGAAAGGATTACATACTTGATACAGCATTTTTATGAGGAAATGACATAGTGGTCTAGTGTTTGTTTTAAAATTACCTCAACTAGTGATTGTGATTTTATTTATTCATTTTTATTCTAACATGTATCATTTAGCAAAAATGCATTTTTAGACTATTTTAGGTAGATGTAGACGCTTCCAAGATTATAATTAATGATTTATTGCTATAATACCATCTGTGGCAAGGTTTTGAGATTATATATGTACATGCTTTGAAATTCTAGGTATGTCTAATAGTGTGTATGGTAAAGATGTGTTTTCTCAGTGGCCTAGAATTAGTGCCCCATTCTTAAAAGTTGGAGTAATTAATGTCCACTTTGGTTGATTTTTCATAGTTCCTCAGCCGCTCAAAAAGAATGACCCATTTTGGGGCAGTGCCTGCGGCTCAAAGGAGTAGGCCACCAGCCCCATATGCCGGACGTGGTGGGTTCAAACCCAGCCCCAGCCAAAAATTGCAAAAAAAAAAAAAAAAGAATGACCCATTTTATAATTCTGCCCAGGAGGTGTGAATGGATGGCTTTTGAAGCTCACCTTCCAATGGAGCACCATTTTATATTCAGTGGTCTGTGGCTGAATGAACTAACCAAATAGTTCTCGTGTAGAGAATATAAGGAGATTTTTAGCTTATTAGCTTTTCTTTTATAAATTAATTTCTTTGGTTGTATATAGCAAACTTAAAGGACCAGATAGTATATACTGTAGGATTTGTGGGCCATATAAATATTCCAGCTTCATGCTATTGTTGAGTAAAAGCAGGTATAGTACATGAAAGAATGGGTATGGGTGCTTTTTTAATAAGGCCTTTTATATGTTGGTTTTGAGACAAAGTCTCAAGCTGTTGCCCTGGGTAGGGTGCTGTGGAGTCATAGCTCACAGCAACCTCCAACTAGGGCTCAAGTGATCCTTTTGCCTCGCTTTTTTTTGGTTTGTTTTTCTACTTTTAGTAGAGATGGGGGTCTGGTTTTTGCTCAGGCTGCTCTCAAACTTGTGAGCTCAAGCAATCCACCTGCCTCAGCCTCCCAGACTGCTAGGATTACAGGCGTGAGCCACCAAGCCTGACCTTTATAAGATTTTGGAAAGACAGGCTGCCAGCCCAGGCCATGGTTTACCAACCCTTGTTATAAAGTACCCAACTCCTAACTCAAATTTTTTGAAGTTTGAAATGTTCTTCAGATGTCTGATGAATTGTTTGATGGGTTTTCCCACTGTTTTTAAACTGCAGTGGGCCCCTCTGTCCACCAGGTGATACGGTAGGTTGGTAGTAGTGTCTAATACTGAGACATTTCCTTTTGAGGAGCAGATGAATGGGCAGGAGGTGAGGAGGGAAGAAATCCACCTTGCACGGTGTCTTCTAATTTTATCCTTCGGTTGCTTTGCAGTGCTCCACAGTCGCTTCCAGAGCCAGTGGCATCAGCACATTCCAGCAGTGCCGAGTCAGAGAGCACCAGTGACTCCGACAGCTCCTCAGACTCGGAGAGCGAGAGCAGTTCAAGTGACAGCGAGGAAAACGAGCCCCTAGAAACCCCGGCTCCGGAGGTACCGTGCCCCCTCGCGATGGCCACCTCAGATGGCATGTTCTGTCCTTTGTCCTTTGGGCTAGAGTCTGTACTGTGGGCCAGCACTGACACAAGGCTGGGTAGTCCGTCCCCCTGTGCCACAGAGACATCTGTTTCTCTTTACGTGTTTCTTACCAAATGTTTGGTAGTGGAGAGTTGGGAGAGATGTCTTCTCTCCCCTGTTTAAAATGTTGTTGCTAACAGTTGTTTTGAAGAGCAACTCATTAAAAATGCGTGCACATTTTCTTTTCCTTTCATTTGAAAAAGAAAACTTGTTTTTTAGTAGGCCAACTGTTTTAATATTAATCAGAATTTTTTGAAATTTCAGGAATGTGTGAATTAAAGCAAAAGGAGATTGTCTCATTAGCAAAGGGCAGGAACATGAACTAGATATGTCATCAGGAGTTCTATTTTTGAATCACTAAAAGCCAAGCTATTAAATTGATGGCAAAGCGATTTTGCCAGGGCTCTCTCCCTTTTTTTTTTTTTTTTTTTTTTCCTTTTCCCTTCTGCTCCATGTAGAACAGGGATAACCATTTGCTTGTCATCCACCGTCAGGAGATACTATAAAGGTGAACAAACTGAGACTGGAAATCTCAAGCACTACGTTTATTGGAGGGGGTGGTGGTGGTATGTATGCTCTTTACTGAATTGTTGAGTACAGGAGATTGTTAGTAATAATAAAAACAGTTGGCAGATACCCTCATAATGCGGGTAGCAATGTAAAAATTACACTAGGGAAGGAAAGTAGTGAAAAGGGGAGAAGGCATTCCTTTTTTATTTTTGGTGAATGAGACCAGCTGACATAAAAAATTTAGTCTGCATATGTAAGATAGGAATGCCAGGAAATGAAGCTTTCTGCGGAGGAAGACATTGAAGTTTTCTGCACTTGTCTCTGTTTAGTTCCTAAGCATTCTCACTGGACCACGCATCTGGAGCTCGTGCAGTGAGACTTAAGGACAGGGGAAGCTGAAACAAATCACTGGGGATCATTTTCTGTTAGATAAGAATCTATGTCTGGCACAGGATAAGTGATTGATAGTTTTGGGAATGAATGAACATGGACCAGCATTAACTGCACATGAAGTGCCTTTCAGATTTTAGCAATTGCTCTCTGTGTTTCTGGGACTCTCCACTTTTTTCTTATATCATGCGAATTACTATTGATAGGAGTTTTTCTGTGCAGGGGTGGGGTGGATGCTGAATGTGCTATGCGAAAAGATGGCATGGTGCTCACTGCTGAAGCTTCTGAGATCTTCATTTTGTTTCCCCATGATGGCATGGTGCTCACTGCTGAAGCTTCTGAGATCTTCATTTTGTTTCCCCATGTTCAATAAGAGCAGTCTGCTTGCTTGTTTGATTATTGGTATAAAATAGGTAATTAAATAATAGAATTCCATTAAAATAAAATGGAAATGGTATAGATTTGAGTGAAGAGGTGAAACTTGAAAAAAAGTGTAGTAATAAGACAGTTTATTTGTGAATAAATAAACTTTTTTTTTTTTTTTTTTAGACAAAGTTTCAAGCTGTTGCCCTGGGTAGAGTGCTGTGGTATTATAGCTCACAGCACCCTCCAACTCGTGGGCTCAAGCAATCCTCTTGCCTCAGTTTTTCTATTTTTAGTAGAGACTCAGGCTGGTCTTGAACTCATGAGCTCAAGCAATCCACCCACCTCGGCCTCCCAGAGTGCTAGGATTACAGGTGTGAGCCACTGCACCCGGCCAAGACAGTTATATTTTATTGACAGATTCGATCTAGACCTCTTAGATCTGAATTAAAAGCTCTGGCCAGGGAAGGTGGTTCACACCTACAATCCTAGCACTTTGGGAGGCTAAGGTGAGAGGATCACTCGAGGCCAGGAATTTGAGGCCAGTGAGACCCTGTCTCTACAAAAATAGAAAAATTAGCTGGGCATGGGGGTGCACATGTTTAGTCCTAGCTACTTGAATGGCTGAGGCAGGAGGATTGAGGTGTTTGTGACTACAGCGTTCTGCCGTAATGCCACTGCATTCTTAACAGGAGCAACAGAGGGGACCCTGTCTCAAAAAACAAAAGCCAAAAAGGAAAGTTCCCATGTGCTTTATTTTTTGAAATCTTTACCTAAGGCCATGTGCGGTAGCTCATGCTTGTAATCCTAGCACTCTGAGAGACCAAGGCAGGTGAATTACTCAAGTTTAGGAGTTTGAGACCAACTCAAACTCCTAAACTTGAGTAAACTCACAAGAGTGAGACCCCTTCTCTACTAAAAATAGAAGAATTAGCCAGGTGTAGTGGTGGACACCTGTAGTCCCAGCTACTAGGGAGGCTGAGGCAAGAGGCTCACATGAGCCCAAAAGATTGAGATTGCTGTGAGCTATGATGGTACAGCACTCTACCCAGGGTGACAGAGTGAGACTCTGTCTCTAAATAAATAACCAAATAGTAAAAAAATAAAATCTTTTTTAAATGGCTCTTACTTGTACATGTGTACTGAAGTGTAAATCCAGGCTTGGAGAACGTATGTGCATTATGTACTGAGGTTCATATTCCTGGGAATATTTCATCTTTGTTTAGATTTTATAACTTTAATTTTTCTTAAGATGTTTAAAACTATTTTTCTTTCTTTTTTAAAATAAATACCTATGTTGTTATAAATCTCCTGTGTTAGTTGAAAGTAACATAAATTTTATAATCAGCCTTAGACACTGGTTTTAGCTTTCTCACCTACTTCTTCTATTTTTAATGCTGAGAAATGTGCTTCCTTTGGCTCCATTTTGGTTCATTTTGTCTGATGTAGTCCCAGTGATCCTGGGAGATCTAGTACATTATATGCACGCCGACCAGCTCATGCCGAACTGGGAAACCAGCCGCAGTAGGTGCCATTTCAGCATCTGCTTTGTAAAGTCAATCTCATCTTTTCAAAATAGGTGAACACATTGCCTTTTTGCTCCTTAAGTCGAGTTTAGAAAATGTGAGTGTTTGAATCTGTCTGTGGTCCAGCCCTTTGGTAGTGGCTTATTCCACCTCATGCTAATTGTCTATTGGGCTCTCGGAGCTTTTTCATAAATTGTTTGATTTAACCCCCATCAACCCTAAAGTTCAGAATCCTTTTTGCCAATAAAGAAGTTAGGAGCTCTGAATTTCATATCCTCAGCCATTTCACTCTAAAGCCTATTCTTTCCCGGATTAGGCCAGTTTTTTATTGCCTGCTATACCTGTACCTGCCCTGATCATAAATCCCCTGTGTTGAGAGTAACGTGAATTCTGTAATCAACCATAGGTACTAGGTTCTTTCTTTTCTTTCTTTCTTTTCTTTTTTTTTTTGCTCTTTTCTTTATTTCTTCTATTTTAATGTCCCCTTTTAAAAACTGCACTTACATTCTCCAAGGCTGTTAAATTTTACTAAAAAGGTAGATGTTTTGTGCATAGCTAAAAACTTTTTATTCAAAGCCATAATTATTCTAAGATGCACTAACTTTTGCTGATTTAAATGGTTAAGAGAAGTAAAAGGGGTATGTCAAACATTCATTAAAAAACACCTAGTAAAAAAATAATCAGACTTCTCTACTTCCCATTTGCAGTGTTTGGGCTGTAACCCACTGCGAGGATGGGGCCGGGGGTGAGGGGAGAAGTCCAGGCTTTCGTCCTATCTGGCACTCACCCACTTACAATTTATTGTACAATATATTTTTAATCAACCCCTTATACAAATATTTCCCTCATCATTAACACACAAATACCGGAATATCTGACCTTAAGTGAATTTTATCTACTTTACAACTTTTTATGGATACACAAAAAGGATGATCCCTTGTCTGACACAACAACTGTATTTCGCCCTGAAATTGGGCTCTTAAGTTCCCTCCCGGACACTTTTAGGACCACAGTGGAAGAAAATGTTTTATTTCTGTAACCAGGACATTCCTTCAGGGACCACTAAGTGTATCTGAGTACTGCCCTGTTTTGGGGGGTAGCAGGGAAAAGCTGTGTTATTTTTACCAGGAACAACTTGCCTTTTTGGTTCACACATAAATACTCTCTGAAGAGCTTGTTGGTAATGGGTGTGCAGTTGTGAACACAGCTGGCAGGTGAGCTACGTCCTTACCTTTCCAGAGGAAAGGTGTGGAGGCTGTTCCCGACAGGACTGACGAGGAATATCTCTCTTGCCTTGTCCCATCAGTTAACCACTGGTGTTACCACACCTCAGAGCTCTTGCAGGAAATCATGTTTGACAAGACATTGTGTGCTAATCTTTTCTCTACCACCCTGCACTGTCATCCTGCATTGTAGAATGCTGAGCGCAGGTTTAGATTGTGTGTGACAGAATGCCTGGCACCTAATAGTGGCTTCCATCGTTCCTCCCTCCTTGCCCTGAGATTCAAATGAGAACAGGGCATACAGCTGATATAAGTGAAGGAAGCCACAGAGGAGGTGAATTTTCTTCTTCTTTTTTTTTTTTTTATTGTTGGGGGTTCATTGAGGGTACAAAAGCCAGGTTGCACTGATTGCATTTGTTAGGTAAAGTCCCTCTTGCAATCATGTCTTGCCCCCAGAAGAGGAGGTGAATTTTCATAAGTAGCAGTTTGGAGTAGGCAATAAAAAAGGAATTATACAGTCATTTTTCTGTCCAAAGTGTAGTCCTACATGGTTTCTTAATGTTCTCTTACCTCTATTCTGTTCCAATCATACTAAGTCCAAACTGCCAACCTGATTTTGTTACCTAACCCTTTTCTGACCAAAAAAGCCTTTATGTCATATCCACGTTTTGCATATTTTTTGAATTATTTGGGTTATTCCACTTAGGGAAATTGTCAGGAATTTTCCCCTTAGAAATCCTCCACCTCCTTGATTGGTCGCCATATTCATAATTTAATCAGCCACACCAGTATCTGGGTTGTGCCCCACTGAGAGGATGGGGACGGGGGTATCCCTATGGAACTTCTTTCAGTTGACTTCCTGCTGTGTTCTGTGTATGATGTACACACCACCTGTCAGAACAGATCTTAAGAAAAGCATGGGCTCAATGAGCTCAGTGAGTATGGCGCCAGCCACAGACATCAAGGTTGGTGGGTTCGAGCCCGGCCTGAGCCTGCTAAACAACGACAGCTGCAAAACCCCCCCCCCCCAAAACACGAGAGGAAGAATAGAAAAGGGGGGGGGGTGGGGGGGGCGCGGGGGTGCCCCGGGGGTGGGGGGGGGGGG
>CAUYPK010136136.1:0-44244 GCA_963574355.1 Loris lydekkerianus | reverse complement strand
AAAAAAAAAAAAAAAAAAAAAAAAAAAAAAAAAAAAAAAAAAAAAAAAAAAAAAAAAAAAAAAAAGAAAAACACTGTTTTATAGGCAATTCATGCTGTTAGTCAAATAATTGCTTAATTGCCTACAGAACAAATTTGTACTAAATCCCCCGTTTTTGGCCAAAGAAAACCATCATCTGTTAGAGTAGATACAGAATATTCATTTGCTCAAATTTTAATACTGCTTGACTGGAATACCGTTTGTGGAGTGAATTCTATTATGTGTTCAAAACCCAAACTTTCATCTGATTACAGAAGATTTAACTTTCACTTTTTTTTTTTTTTTTTTTTTTCCAGTGTAACAGAGAGAGATTTCATTTAGGAAGAACAGAGAAAGTTTAGATCATGTCCAAAGAGTTGGACTGGGGTCCCTTTCACGGAGGAAAAAAGAGAGACAGAGACCTCAAAGGCCGGCAAGGATATAAATATCCTGTTTGAAATTGGTCGCGAGTCTTTCATTGGCCTCTCTGTGCCTCTAGGCAGTATTGCCCTTTCCTATTGGTTATTGATGGTCTCTTTCTATTGGTCATTTGTTACCTAGGTTACCTAGTACCTACATTCTTACTGGGCCCTCCAGACTTCCTGGTTCAGCAGGCCAGGTTTCCCCTCCCCCCTTTGAAGCTCCTTTCTTTTGTGTCTCTTCTCATTCTCCCCTGAGTAGATATGGTCCTGAAATCTTGAAGAGAAAATGGACTACAACCATTCTTAGCTACTCCTGCTGTAAAAAAAAAAAAGGGTGTTGGCCTACCTAGCAGGGACCCTGCTCAGGTTCCCCACTCTACAGGGGTTTTGGGAGTCCCAAGTTTCTGGCCACATGGTCAACAGGTTCTATCAGTAGCATGTCACATAATCTTGATGGGAAAACATATAAAAACTATATATACAAATGAAGAAGTTCATATTATACATGCAGCACAAAAGAAAGATATTTATTTGGCATAGTCTGGAAGATATTTGACCGAAGACAAATAGATTCAAACTGGTTGATAAACTGTTCTGGTGATCGAAATTCTTATTTTTCATTGGTGACAAAAAAGTCCAAAAATGTTAATGTTGAATTTCTCATATGAATCTGAAAATATAGCAAATTCATGAAAACTTATAAAAAGAAAGATGGTAGATTAGTTAATTCATGTGTTTTTGAAATAGATAATTAATAGATTGAATCTAGAGATGGAAATCTAGAGATGGAAAACATAAATTTAGAGGAAAAAACTCTCAATCATTTTAGGTTTGAGAAATTGAAAAAGAAATGATGAAAAACTAGATCCGAAGCCACATGGTGTTACTTGTGGCATTATCAGTTATGTCTTGAAAAGTCTCTGAAATATTTTCCTTTCTGTCCAAGGCGAAAATCTGAAAAGAAACACATATTGTATATGTTTTTCCCTGAAAATATAGCTTTCAGCATATATATGTGTATATATAGCTTATATACTTAAGCTGAAATTATGCAACACTAATAAACAAAATACCACATATCCACATTTAATAGAGTAGGTGTGGGCAGCACACAGATTATAAAAGTTTCTATGGAAGTTTTTGTGAGCCTCATCCTCCCTTTGTTTCTTGATTTTATAATTATAGCAGTAAATGAGTATTATCAAATCTGAAGAAAGGCATTATTGACCTCAAGTAGTGCTAAAATCTCATGTATAATCCTTTAAATGAGCAATGGGAATGCAAATAGCCTATTTTCCTAACTCATTCCAGTGTCAAAGTCTTGAAAAACTAAATATACAAGTCTGCATGGTGGCTTGTGCCTATATCTCAGGACTCTGGAAAGTCAAGGAAGGAGGATTACTTGAGCCCAGGAGTTTGAGGCTGCGATGTGCTATGATAGCACCATTGTAGTCTAGCCTGGGCAACAGAGCAAGACTCTGTCTCTAAACAAACTAAATCAATATAAATGTAGCCTCTAAGTACTTAGTGGAAATACAAAATGGATGGTGTAATTGAAAGTTGTGTAGATAAAGGTATTTTAAGGAGAAAGATCTTATAAATTCTTCTTAGGGGTAAACCTTCATTTTGCACTAACTTCCATTATCAAATCTAAGATAAGCTCCTATGAGGGGGTAATATTGCAAAGAAACTGTTTTAATTAGAGATTGAGGGGATGAAACAGAATATTTATAGTAAAATATAAAGGATAATCCAAATACAATAGACACCTGTGTTTCAACCACCCAATGTAAGAAAAGGAAGATAGTGCTATCTTTAAATTTCCTGCAAGTCCTCCACAGATTCCATCCCTTTTCCTCACTCTCAGAGGCAACCACTCCTGAATTTGGGGTTCATCAGCCCCTTCCTTTTCATCACAGTTTGATCATTGTATATTTGTACCCCTAAACAATACATTGGTTGTTTTTGCTTGTTTTTGAATATTTATGGGAAGCATACCAAATGCATTCCTCTGTGACATGGTTTATTTGCTCAGCATTGTTTCTGGAATGTAACCATCTTGGCATGTGCTATTTACTACATTTGTAACTTGGACTTTATTACCTCACATAGCTAAAGGAAATGAATGATTTAATGACCAGTCAAGGTTTGAAAACCAAAGGAAATGCCCTTATTCTTCTGTCTAATCCCCTGTTCTCTATATCTTATGAAAAAAGCCACCGTCTCTCTGCAGATTGGGACCCTGCTTTTAAGCCTGTCCTCTGGGGAAGCTGCTGGCTTTCAGAAAAGGACAGGTTGGTCCAGACCAAAGGAAAGAGTAAACACAGAAACAGCAGATGCACCAATTCAAAAATGCAGCAGGAAAAGAATTAATGCATGAATGTAGTTCCTGGGAAACTATGTAGCTACATGTAACTATGATACAAACATGCACAGAAATAAAAGTGTGAGGAGGAATAGAACATTTTGTGAACATGATATTCACAGGTGACGACCAATAACATAAAAGCCAACAGTTTTTGAGTGCCTACTACATACCACGCCCTGAGATTTTATATACATTACTTTATTCCTCAGTGATTTCCTCAAAACACCTATGAGGTAGGTTCTATTATTATGCCCATTTTACAGAAAAGAAAAACTAAGGGTTCATTTGAGATTGAGAGATAAGTAACTTCCTCGTTCAAAGTCATGTAGCTAGTGAGAAGTACAGATGGAATTTGCATCCAGCTGGACTGACTTCAGAGCCCATACTCTTAACCATAATGCTACACTGAATTCATTTCTTGGTTTACATTGAGGGGGCTATATCTTCAAAACATTCTTAGGAAAAATTGAAGAATAAGAATCCATTCTCACTTTTTGAAAGGTGGGAAAACGGAGCCTCAGAAAGAGACTTCAGGCCATGTGATGAGTTGGGGGCCAAGATTAGATCCAACAAATCCTAACTGAGTGCACACTGTGGTCCTGTCCAGGGGAAACATTTATTTTTTAGTTTCAGGCTCTTTCCAGTGATCACACTGTTTTACCAGGGCCACAGGAGTGCCTTAGAGGATAGAGGGGACTTGAGGAATTGCTTCCTGGCACAGCAGTCATTTCCACTGGGTTCTGAGACCCCCAGAAATGTGAAGACATGCACAGCTCAAGCCTGTGAGCTCCATGAACCCCAAACCTGGCTTCCACAAGACCTGACTTGGGCTCACTTACCTCGACCACCTTTTTGACCCTTTAGACCCGGCTTCCCTGGATTTCCGATAGCAATTCCTGTGGACCCTTTGTCCCCTTTGGGTCCAGGCACACCAGCAGACCCAGGCACTCCAGTGATACTAGCTCCTGGAAGGAGATGCAGCGGGAAGGGGCAGAGCTCAGTGAGGGGTAAGGCCTTCTTGCTTGGCTCACCTGCCTGGGGCCTCAGAGGCCTGTTCAACAGATACCAGAGGCAGATTTGTCAAGTAACAGGAAGGGGAGCTCATTTGGAAAGAAGGACAAACCCCATCATCTTCACTCCTTGTATCAAGGGATCTCAAATTGGAGCCTGGGAAGGAATTCCATAAGTTCAAGGATATGACATACATCACAATTGAGAATTCATGGTGAGTCCCTGCCAGGCTTCTGTTAAACCTGCTGCCCTCTGCTTTACCCTCGAGGGTCTCCCTTACCTGGAGTGCCATGGGTGCCCTTGGTGCCTGGAAGCCCATTGAGTCCATGTAAACCAGGAAATCCAGGGAAGCCTGAGGCGGCAAGAGAACATCAGAAATGGTTCTAGAAACTCTGAATCATAAAGCGTCAGCAAGAAGTAGTTACCTGCCCCCAAAGCATTCCTAGGCCTCATTTTAAAGTCCTAGTCTTTCTTGAGGCATTACTTAATGCTCTAAGGGAGGAAAGATCAATGCCAACATACACTGTGCACTCCAGGTTCTCATGAGCCTTATCAGAGACCAATAAAGGTGGTAGCCAATTAGGTGTCTTGTAGAAGAACTCAAAGTGGCGATGCCAAGACTCTGTGTTGCCAGTTTCCAAAAAATGGTACCAGAAACTCACTGCCCAATCTCTAAGTCAGGAAAAGCCTACATGTGCCAGGGCAATGATCTTCCTTGCTAACTCGTCTCTCCCAGGTTTTTCTCATTCATGTTTGCCCACCTTCATTCCTCTTCATCTTCCTTTCTCATTATTGCTCATACAGCCCAATGACTCTCATGGGTTTGGCTTAACCCTAGACAATATCTTATCAGAGTAGTTACCGTCCTTTATTAAGGGAAGGACACTTTTCCTTACTGCCTGTTCCCAAACACACATACCTTTGGGTCCTATTAAGCCAGATGGTCCTACAGGGCCAGATGCCCCCGGACGCCCAGAGGATCCTGGATTTCCTGCACCTCCCCTCATACCTGCAATCCCAGGAAGACCTAAATGTAAAACCAAGGCAGAAGTTCAGAATGGGGTATGGCTTGAAGCTAATCCTAAGTCCTTCAGCATGAAGCTATCATGTGGCACGGTACCTGGGGAGCCAGGGAGGCCAACATCTCCAGAAACACCAACTTTTCCATCTTCACCTTTTTTTCCTGGGAAACCAACATCACCAACTAATCCATCTTTTCCTTTTGCACCTGCAAACATCAAGAAAAATGACTGATCAGGCCATATTTCTAACCATGTGTTCCTCCATGGGAAAGGGCAGATTTTGAACTGCTTGAGGGAGCTAGTTCAATGAAGAAAACTCTGAAAAGGAGACTGGCAGCTATCGTCACATTTGGCATATGCCATCAGTTTGAGAAGTAAACTTGTGAATGTCCCATGGAAGTTGGAACGATGGGTAGAAATGTTCCAGAACACAGTTTAGGTAACAACTAAACTAAGGGGGTGAATGGTATTATCCCAAAGGTCTTTGCTAGCCTATGATTCTAAAAGGAATAAATAATAGGCTTGTTTGCTTGGAGAACCTGTAGATGGGAATTTTTCTTTACTGGATGGAAGTTGAGAAACTTGAAACTTGAACTCCAAAATTCCTTTCAAGCCTTAGTTTTGAGGAGTCTATGAGGCACATGAGACAAAAATATCATAGCCTTACCTTTAACACCAGATTCACCAGGTTGTCCCTTGGGTCCAGGGATACCAGAAATGTCAACCATCTCACCTGGATCTCCTGGGGACACAAAGACATTGTTTATATGGTCAGAAGAGGCTATAGCTCATTTTGCACTAGCAAGACGTTTTGAAGACTTTTTTTTTTTTTTTTTTTTTTTGTCAAATTAAAAGTAGCCAGAGGAGTTCCTTGGCAAAATTATCCACTGAGTAAAAGGTGACCAATCACAATCCAGGCTACTGGCATGAAATGCTGCCACATGCAGCATATTTCCATTGGGAAACTTGTCACTAGGCTCCATATAGGCAGAGCAGATGGCAGGCAGGGTCCTAAACCATCACCAGAATGGAACAGTGATGCCAGCAAAGATGAGAACTTTTCCTGCCTAGAGGGCTGAGTTCATCAGGAGAAGAGACTAGAGCTGAGGTTTCCTCTCCTGCTGTGTCTGCAAGGCAGACAGGTCAAACCACAAAGCCAAGGGACAGCCTTGTCCTTGGCTCCATGAAAGCCTGGCAGAGAGATGTCGGTAGGTACCACTGTTTGTTGCATTGTCTAAGAAACAAAGATAAGCAAGGAGATTTTGCCAAAAGGAAAATGTAAATCAATTCACTTTCCCCTAAACACAGAATCTTTCCTTCCCCCAAGAGAGCCCTAGGCCTGGTAGAAATCCATTTTGCTCTAGAAAAACACATTAAAAAGAAAATGCACCTTACCTTTTGAACCTGGGAGACCAGATGCTCCTGGGAGTCCAGGAGCCCCACCGAGACCCTGTGAACCCTTCAAAGCAACATGGGAATCATCATTTCTGCCCAGAGCACAGGGATGCCCACCTTCTTACCTGCTGTCTCCTCACTAAGCCACTGCCTAAGAGATTTCTACTATGTATTCTGGGGCAGAAGTGGGCTGTGGGTGGGCGGAGGGCACACCCTGTGAATGGGAAGGTGATGAGCAAAGGGCAAAAGCACAGACTTAGGGTTCGTGGAGGAGAGGTTCAATCTGCAGATTAATCCTTGTCATTCATAACTTCCTACTGCCTAGCAAAACTGAAATCTTGGGAAATTAAGGCATGGCTACTCTAGTGAGCGTCTTCAAAATACAGAACATGACAGTTAGGCCAGGAACTCTAAGTATACCACAGTCAACTACCACCACCCTTGCCAAAGCTCTGAAGCCAGTGTGCAAAGGAAGAAGCGTTGCTTCACTCTGCAGGGCTGTCCCTCTGCCGCAGGTTCCGCGAGGAACCCAAGGTCTTTCTGCCACGAGGTTGCAGGCTGTATGTGTGTAGATGTTGGAATGTGAAGTAGGGTGAATGTTAGCTTTTCACAAGAAAAGCTACCTTCACTGCACTGCCTATCTGAGTCTGGGAAGTGGACATGTTAGTTGCCGTCAGACAGCTCATCACCTGGTACCTGGTATGGTTTTGAAGCATTTTGAGAAGTACCTAGTACCCAGTAAAGACATGTGTCACTTAGTGCTTTGAGCAGGAGGTTGAGTACTGGGTGGGATTACTGCACTTACTGCACCACTACCCAGGACACCCCTCCACTCTGCCTGCCTCCTTGCCTGGCTTTGCCCAGCACACTGCTATACCTTCTCCTAATTCTGAGCTCTGCCCACTCTGCGATGCCTACTGGAATGCCTCCCCACTTTGTTTCCACCCCTCCTAGTATGTGAGTAGTTAGGATTATCCAGTCTATGACTATTGATTTTACAAAAGCCTTAGGAGTAAAGTGTGTGTGTGTGTGTATGTGCATGTATGTGTATGTGTATTTTCATCAGATGGGCTGACATTTTTGCCTGCAGGGAGCACAAGTCATCTGTGATTTAGTTTATTTAGACCCCTCAATACTGCTACTATTTACACATAGACTGTCATGTGCCAGACACAACAGTAAGTGCCCTGCATGTATCATCTTGCTAAATCCTCACTACTGTCTGAAGGAGGTTTGAATATTACTCCCACTTTTCATAGATGAGTAAAGTAAGGGTCAGAGAAGTTAAACAATGTGCATAAGATCACAGAGTTAGTGAGTGATGAAGCTAAGAATCAAACCCAAGTCTGTCTCATGGCTTTTTAAGAGCCTAGAGAAGCTGGACTTGATTCTTTGCTAGTTGTTGCCCCTTGGGGAGCTTCAAAGACTTTTCTATCAAAACACGGAGAAGTCTGTCCTGAATTCTTAAGATGTGCCAAACTCAATGTGGAATGCTGGCAGTGGGATACAAGGTAGTTCTTGTTTTCAAGTTCTAATAATCTCAGAGACAGTCAGACCCG
This sequence comes from Loris lydekkerianus, assembly GCA_963574355.1. Taxonomy (NCBI): domain Eukaryota; kingdom Metazoa; phylum Chordata; class Mammalia; order Primates; family Lorisidae; genus Loris; species Loris lydekkerianus. Next base: position 36,449 of record CAUYPK010136136.1, on the reverse strand, counting down.
CATAGAAGCAACTGGGATCAAGGTCAGCAGTGAGCGCTCAGGGACTCCTGGAGGAGATGGCACCTAGGCTGGGGCCTGAAGGACAGGCAGGTATTGGGCAATTGCAGAGGATGGAGGAGGATCTGCCACACAGGGAAGATAATTTGAATAAAAGAGGGGATGCTCAGGAAAGAGTGGGGAGACGTGTCATATTCAATTAGAAGGCTCTGCCTGAGGGCATCCAGGGGGAAGGGTCTTGGAAGTGGGCTGAGATCAGAAAGGTGGACAGTGGGGGGGGGGTGTCCTCCTCCTACGGAGCCCTTCTCTGGTGGAGAAATGAAGATCTGGACACACTTACACTTTGTCCTGGCATTCCTGGGAAACCTGTGATTCCCAGGGATCCTTTCAGGCCTGGTAAGCCCCGTAGTCCTGTAGAGCCAGGTGAGCCTGGCCTACCAGGAAGTCCCTTGATGGTATTGGGGAAGCCAGGAGGTCCAGGCAGGCCTGGTGGCCCAGGGTAGCCTGCCTTTCCTTTGTCACCTGGGAACAAGCAAAATGGCTCAGAAAAGCACTCTGGGCAAGAGAAAACCCAGAGTTTGACAAGGTGTAGGTGTCCTGGGTTGGTCACAAGCCAAGTTCAGACTTCAGGGGTAGTTAGCTGGGGGATGGAAGTGAAATTGGGGTAGATGTCTTTAGTCTTTTGGGGCACTATAAGCTAGCCTCACTAGGAAAGCAGCTTGGTACTCAGGCCCCACTATCTGCCAAGCTATCCCAGGGGTACCACAGCCTGTGGTTGAAAACCTCAGTTCCACAGTGACAATGGCAATTGGCAGCCTCAAAGGCAGGTACCCCTCAGGCCCAGGGAAGGCAGCCTCCTTGGACCCCACAGTGCTATTAGGGGTGGGAAGGCTTGTACTTTTGGGCTTTGTCCCAAACCAGGGATTGGGTTGTAAAACCTTTCTTGGGCATTTCTTCTGTCTAATCCCCTGCCCCAGCACCTTTGAGTCCAGGAGATCCATCTGAACCAGCTGAGCCTTGAAAGCCTTTGTCTCCTTTGAGCCAAAGGCTCGGCATTGGAGGTCTTAGACTGGGTATTCCAACTGGCCCTGGATCACCTCTGTCTCCTGCAGGGATGGGATCAGGAAATCAGTGTGAGAAAGAGAGCTTAGACATGAGGTCAGCCAAAGGCTGACCTTTTATATCATTTCATCCCACACCACCTCCAGCCCTCTTTCTGGGCCCTTCTACCTTCTTCCCCACTCCGATTCCTCCAACTTTTCATTTCTGTGTATGTCCTTTCTTCTACAAACTCAATGTCCACTAGCGACTTTAGACCCTACTCAAAACCCTCCTCAATCATCTGTGAATGTATAGATAAGGCCTCTAACACACAATGTTAACTCAGAAGGGATTAGGTCTTTTGGTTTAAAAAGACTTAATTTCAGGAGCCCCAAATCTTATTATCTAACCTAAAGTTGGTATAAACCATAGTAATGACAAAGCCAACAAACAATATATACACTAGGAAGCATGGATGACAGTTCTAGAATTCCATTCCCCAGCTCACCCTTTTCACCAGGACTACCAGCCTGTCCAGATGGTCCCACTTTTCCAGGTGATCCTGGAATTCCTTTTAATCCACGTGCTCCAGGAATACCAGCGAGACCTGGTACCCCTGGGAATCCTATCAGTCCAATGGAGCCCTTCGCACCTGTTGAGAAAAAAGAACATCTATTTGTATACTCATTTATAAGGAAATAGAGGTGAAGAGAGGTTGAATAACTTGCCCCAAGTCACACAGCTAGGAAGTTACAGAAGGGATTCAAACCCAGGTTTCTCTAACATCAAGATCTTAGTCATTACATATTATACTACTTCCCTGAATAGGGACACGGCACTAAGAAACACAGAGGAAAGAGGTGGGTCCCTCTCCTGTGATTCACCAATTTAGAGGTCGTGTGTGGCACAGAAAAAAAAAAAAAATGCCTAGGGCCAGGATGCAGGGAGATGGGCCTTAGCCCGTTTCCATTGCTAATCAGCTGTATGACCTTGGACCAGTCACTTGCTTTTGACTGAAATGGAGATGCCACCTGCCTAACCACCCATGGTTCTCAGGGCAATTATAGGAAGTGAGTACTATCAGGCTCCATGGTAGGAACTGCACAAATGGGTAAACCCAGCGTGGCTGCCACTGCCCTGGGCTTTACTGACCATGATATTCAGCTCTGTGTTCCACCCAGCAGGCAGTGAAAGTGACTCATCTTGGGTGGGTGGGAGTCCTTTAGCACTAGCCCTGTCCAACTATCTTGCCACAAAAAGCCCCACCCAACTCCATCCTCATTCCTCATCCCTCTGCAGAGAGAAGGGAGCAAGCTGGGAAGCCAGAAGTGACCTACTGGTCACTTCACTGATCATTTCACTTACCATTTGGGCCTTGGAGGCCTGGCAACCCAGTGCTCCCTGGCAAGCCTGGGCTTCCCAGCAAACCAATTAGCCCTGAGGATCCAGGAAGGCCTTTCAGGCCAGGCAGACCTTTTCTTCCAGTTGGACCTTGGAGACCTGCCTCGCCTCTTAGCCCTTTCTTTCCAGGATGTCCTGAATCAGTGCAGGAGAGAACATAGGACAGCTGTCAAGTGAGGCTCTGCTTCTGGTTGGTCTGTTTGTTGTGTTTTGTAAATGGCCCTTCAACAATGGCACATGCAAGCTGCTAACAGGGAGCGTTCTTAGCTGGCTGGACTATTAGCACCTATTACCCAGAACACCATGCCAGTGGCTCTTACTTCCAGCATGGCACAGTAGCTGGCAGGGAGAGCAAGCCCCTGCTGATTATAACTTGTTCTCTTTTTGTGAATGTGGTTCACACTTTAGCCTCTGAATGGAGCTCTGGGAAGCCAGGGTGGCAACTGGCCTCTAGTTTCCCGGTACTTCCAGTCTGAATGACACCACAATGGTGAGGGAGAGGTTAAAGCTGAACTGTTGTTTCAGCCTCCCAGGGAGCCTTGGATACAGGGCTGCCCTTTTAATCCCTCAAGCAAGCAGTTAAGTCAGCTAGTTCCCTGGCATTAAGGTTGAAAGACCCCCTAGTGCCAAGTACTGTGGAAACCCACAAGGCCCATTTGGTCTCCTAGGTATTCTGAGATGTCATTCCCTACTCTTTAAAGTTGGTCAATGGGATTAACCTTCTGAGCTGCTGCCAAAGTGGAATGTTCAGGTACAAAGCAAGGAAATTAAAAAACTAAAGGATTAAATCAATGACGACAGAGGTATTTGGGCTTCCAAGGACCCAAATGAATGGCTGACTTGGCTTTCTTTGGATTGAAAAGCATCAAGTCGCTGCAAGCCCCAGGATTCAAATGGGAGGCTGTGAAGGGGACTCTGCAACACGGGAAGGAAATTCAATGGGAGCCAACCCCACAGCATGAGCTCAAGGATCCCTGTTCTTGTAAGCAAGGCCATGTTATAGCACACAGTCAGATAATTCCAGAGCAGCAAAGCCAGTAGGGGTGTTAGTCTTTGAGCCTGTGTGCTGTGTTTTCTCCCCTATGCAGTCTACATGAATATCCCAGAAACAAAGAAGGACAGAAAGGATATTAATGGCTCTGCAAATAACTCAACTTCAGTCACTTGGCCAGGAATAAGAGTGGGCGTAAGAAATGCTGAAGTCACTGAGGCAGGGTGAGGGGGCAGTGCAAGGAATATGCAAGCTGCAAACACCAGGCTGCAACCAGAGGGCGTTAGGCCCCACTGCTCAGTGAAAATCATTTTGGCTGTGGGGCCCTGAAAGCACACTTGCCTGAGGCAGACTGCCGGGGTGGCCACCCTCTGCTCAAGCTTCTCCCTAAGCCAAAGCAGGCTCCCCATGGCCCCAGTGAAGGCAAGAGAGAGGGGCTGGACCCACCTCAACAATGAAGGAGCTTCTCTAACAGGTAAAGGCAGGAGAGAGGCTAAGGCGTGAAAAGGGGGCGTGCTCTCCAGGGAGGAGAGCATGGGGAGAGATTCGTGGTAATATTTTGGAAGCTAACTTGACTTGACATTTGAAACTTTAGAGGTTAGGAAAGTCTCATTCTAGCTGGGTGCGGTAGCTTGCGCCTGTAATCCTAGCACTCTGGGAGGCTGAAGTGGGTGGATTGCTTCAACTCATGAATTTGAGATCAGCTTGAGCAAGAGTAAGACCCCGTCTCTACTAAAAGTAGGAAAAAAAACAAACAAACAAAAAAAAAAAAACTAGCTGGGCATTGTGGTAGGCACCTGTAGTTCCAGCTACTTGGGAGACTGAGGCAAGTGGATCACCTGAGCCCAAGAGTTTGAGGTTGTTGTGAGCTATGATGCCACAGCACCATACCAGGGGGTGACAGAGAGACTCTGTCTCAAAAAAAAAAATAATAAAATAAAATAAATAAATAAATAAAATAAAATAAAATAAAAATAAGGAAAGTCTCATTCTAAATTCTGACCATGTCAAACTTCTGCTATTGCCTCTCAGGGCACCTGGGCCCAGGGCCAAACTGAAACTCCTTCTCCAAGGGACTTACCTAAAGTACCTGGAGGGCCTTGTATTCCTGGGAGCCCGGGTTTGCCCTTGGTGCCGTACAGACCACCAGACCCCGGGAGGCCTGGTTGTCCCATGTGTCCTGGTGTTCCAGGGCTGCCCTGCTCACCTTTGGGGCCTAGTAAGCCAGACTTCCCAAGCACACCTAATAAGGGAAAAGAGAAGATGCTCACAGCCTGGATAGATAGTAGACACTGTGTCACCAAATCAATTTGGAGCAGAAGACCTTGGCCCAGGATTCATCCTTGCTGCCACTGACTTCTCAGCGCCAGCCTTGTTTCCATTCCCAGCAGTAAACCAGAGGCTTGGCAAGAAATTTGACTATTGGTTACAGTCACTTCTGCAATTACTAAGATAGCATAATGAACTCAGGCCATTAAGGAAGATTTCCCAAAAGGGAGGGCCAGAACAAAATGATATTTCATTTTAACCCTCTCATTAAACTATCTCCTCAGATTCATACAAGCATTCATGCAAGTATACTGGTTAATGTAAGACTGTTAAATAAGTGGGACAAAAAGAGTCACCCTGGGGTCCTGGAAGGCCAAAGTCTCCACGAAATCCTCTGTCCCCTGGCAATCCCTGTAGGCCTTGCTCCCCCGGAGCACCATTTTCAAAACCAAAGATGTCACCAGGGGCTCCCTTGGATCCTGGTAAACCTGGACTTCCAACCTTCCCAGATAATCCATCTTTTCCAGGAAGCCCAAGATACCCAGGCAAGCCCTTTTCTCCACGAGGTCCAGGAAATCCTAAATATAAAAAGATAATAATAAAAGGCCACGGATGTTTAGAAGTGATTTTTCTGGGCATAGATTTCTGAGATGGATTTTTTCTAATATGAACGTATTTAATATATGTCACTTCTTTTGAAGCTCGGGGGTTTCTGGTCCTGGGAGTCTTGCATAGAGGCAGAGACTGCACCACATGACCTGGAGGAGGGTCTAGTTCAGTGAGGCCAGGCCTAGGCAGAAGTTTGCAACCTGTTCCTGGGCCTCCTACAGTTGCTGAAGATCACAGGTCACTCCCAAGGCCTCCTGTCTAAAGCTCAACCTTGTCTGGAGCTGTCTAGCTCCTGCTGTCATGCCTCCCTCTTCTCAGGTGGGGACAGGGTAATGGTAGGAACCCCAAAGCACGTGGTCGAAGATAAGCCCTGGGCCCCAGAGCAGCGGTGGTTCTCAAACCCAAGTGAGCATCACAGTAACCTGGGGCAACACACAGATTGCCAGCCCCAGCCCCAGAGTTTCTGATCAGCAGGTCCCTGTGGGGAAGCTCAGAATATGCCTTTCCAAAAAGTTCCTGGGAGATGCTGATGTACAGAGTTTGAGAACCACTGGTACAGAGTAGGACTGTGAAGCTCAGGTTGGAACGACTGGGTATGCGAAGAGGGATAGAAATGGACTGGACAATTTCCCTCTGACTGATCTCAGTCTCTTTCTCTGACCTTTAAGGAGTTTATCCAGGAAACTGTCATAGGACTGGCAGGAGGATGGTCTGGCAGAGTCCCAGCTCTGTCCCTAGTGGCTTTGTGATTTTGGGAAAGTCATTTCCTATCTGGACCTTAGTTTCCCCATCTGAAAGTTAAGGAGCTGTCCCACCTGACCTTGAATGGCCCTTACTGCTCTGATTTACTGTCACTCTATGGCTGTAATCCTCTCCTTTGCTTGGGCATAAAATCAAACCATCCCACCCACACCAGTGAGCAAACCTGGCTTCCTGTAATTGGTGGAGGGCTACCTCACTCCAAGCACACACGCATACAAAAGAAGAAGAAGGTGAGGAGAAGCGCCTTTCCTTACCTGGCAATCCAGGGAGGGGAGTCAGTCCTGGACTCCCAGACTCTCCTTTATTTCCACGTGATCCAGGCTGGCCTGGAGACCCAGGGAGGCCACGGGCCCCTTTAGGGCCTGAAAACCGAAATGTAAATAGTCATGGGAAAGGAAAGTCAGCATTGCTAGGTATGATGTGTAATGTTCAGTCAAGAATCCTAGATTCTTAGAGGGCCTCTCTTAATCTTACCTCCCCACAAAGCCCTCTCCAAGACCATTCTATTTCCTCAATCCCCAGGGCTTCCCTCAGGAGGAATGTGGATCCTCGCTGAAATGCTTCTGATCTATCCTCTGCTTCCTTATGCTCATGGCCCTTACAAATGTGCTCAGTCACTTTATCTGACCTCATTCCATACCTGGGAATCCAGGAGCTCCTGGGAATCCTGATGGACCATATGAGCCAGGGATAATACAAGGCAAGGTGACTCCTGTAAATGATAACACGTATGCATCTGGTGAACCAACTGAGTCAGGGAAGAGTTCCCCCCATCATGCTCCTTTACTTACACTCCATTTAACGGGATAGACAAGTTCTTTCTATTCAGCATCTGGGAGCCCACACAGGAAAACTGTGGCATCAGAAGGTGTTGTGAGTTACCAGCCATACAACTACTTACAGATGAGAATGCCCCCAGTGTCCAGGTGCCAGGATGTTACTTATCAAATCATTAGTGCTCACTGGGCAAGCAGTCACCTATGCAGCAGATGTTACCCAATAAGTTTTCCTAGAGGCAGCCTATTCAGGAACAGCAGCAAACAGCAATTGCCTGGTTACCCTGCCCTCAGAGATCTCCCTCGGATGGGTGCCTGGGGTTCTTCCTAAGGCTCCATTGTGCCCATATGACTGGATGGAAAGATATGAAGACTCAAGTTGACTTGTCTACCCTTTTCTTGGAACAAAGCTTTCCTCAAGCCATTGTTTTTTTCTTTTTGTTTGTTTGTTTGTTTTTAATATACTACATTTGGGGTCTACTGCAACCTTGGGCAGATGTACCCATATGTCTCTACCAGGCAAACACTGAAGATCACTCTCTTTCTTGGCCATGACAGGCAAATGGTGACCCCTCCCTCAGCTCCTTTTTGAAGCTGTCAACTCTGCTATGCAGGGAGAAGGAATAGTCAATTTCAACATTCAAGATGTCAAAATTCACATGCACAGCTCTTCCCCTAGAAAATTCTTTCTTGCTCATTCATAATACAAGTTAAAAGAGTCTGTAAGATCATGGGGGGAGGGTTAATAAAATACTGGTGAACAAACTGCATGTTGGCTCCCTCAAGTGCCATTTACAAATAATTGCCATGCTAATTAAAATTAGTCTTGCCTATTCATTGAAACAATCCCCCAAGGTCTGCTTTAAACCACAGAGCCAACAGTTTTAATAAAGTTCTATAGCCTTTGCCTGCACTTAAAATAAATCACAAGTTGTATTTCTGAAAAAAATATATAAAGCCTATGATTCAGACTGCTTATTCAACTGGCTAGCATGCTTCCTTCAAGCCTACTTTTATTTTCCTAACTCAAGATTGAATACTAAACAGTCTAATGTATTGGTTAAGAGGTTGTGAAACCAGACAGATGGAGCTGGTGTCTTAGTTCTGCTACTAACCAGATGAGATGTGTGGACAAGATACTTGAACCTCTCTCTCTGAGCCTCATGCGTTAACTACCTCTCAATGGTGTGTGTGTGTGTGTGTGTGTGTGTGTGTGTGTGTGTGTGTGTGTAGATTATATGAAACAGGGCTATTAGAATCTAGCATGGTGCCTGGCACTCCGGTATGTGCCCAATTAGTACTCGTTATTATTTTATGCCAGGAGGAGTATTCAGAAGAATTCCTAGAAGGCCATACCTTGGTTTCTTTTTTCTTTCTTTCTTTCTTTCTTTTTTTTTTTTATTAAGTCTTTTGTACATAGATCATAAATACATTTATGCCTTTTTCAATGTGTTGATTATCTGTACAAATTGGAGTGCTTATATCATGCTAATCAACATAGCTTTCACCTCATTTACCCAATTATAGCATTAGGACATTTGTGTTCTACACATGATAGATCTAACTTGTACTTGCAATGTGCTACCTCAGTCAGGTTGGTGACACTACTTGTAGCCAAGGTAGCAACTGTCTTTTAGACCTCAGGTTTCCATAGTCATATTACCATAGGAGGACAGATGGCCATAGGCCTGGATCCTCCTCCATAGGTGGTCACACCCACCTCCATCCTGCCAGATGCTGAGATGGCAGAACTATTTCTGATAGTGATTTCCCTACTATAGAAATATGTTCTATAGGCAAAAGTGCTTCATGATGAGATGCTTCTCTGGGAGGGGCTTCCAATCCTGTGCTTGACTCAGGGCCTGGGTCCTTTGAACTAGGCTGAAGAATTGCCTCCATAGATGTATAGATGGTTTTGTGAGAGGGACCCTGCAAAAGACTCTCTTGTCTCTCACTAACTCAACAGCCCATTGGCTCCAATGTCAAACCCTACCAGTACAGTTCTATTGATTTATGTCTTAGGAACAAACTTAGTAAACTAAAAACATCCCTGAGTTGGGTCTGAACATGAACCCATCCACCCTTAATTTATCAGATCAGTTTAATAGCATCTTTTCACCGGCGACAGCAAATTTTAAAAAGCCTTTAGAAGATGGGGCTGAGGACAGACATCTGGAAAGATTCCAGGACAGGAAAAATAATGATCAAAGGGAAGGTGGGTACAAAACCAGAGGAAATCAGGGACATTTTTCCCTTCCTCCTTTTGCCTCAAACCTGTACACCACACCACACTTTTGTATTGTAAGCAGAAGTTCCAAATTGTGAGAAGGGAAGTCCTTCAACTCATCCTGGTATCTGGCTCTTTGACTTCACATCTTTTGTCTTCTGCTTTACATTCCTCGATTCAGAGCCTTCTCAACAAAGCAGAAATGTGCTTATCTATGTTCTGTTTTGAAAGCACAACACATGACATAATTGTTCAGATTTTTCCCCATTAATGACAAAATTTGTCTTAAGAATAGAAGGGGCCTCTTGTTATCAAGATTCTAACATCTGGTCAGACACGGTGGCTCATGCCTATAATCCTAGCACTTATAGGTGAGTGGATTGTTTGAACTCAGGAGTTTGAGACCAGCCAGAGCAAGAGAAAGACCTCATCTCTAAAAATAGCCAGGTGTTGTGGCAGGTACCTGTAGTCCTAGCTACTTGGGAGGCTGAGGCAAGAGAATCACCTGAGCCCAAGAGTTATGTGTGAGCTATGATACAAGGGTGCTCTACCCAGGGCGACACAGTGATACTCTGTCTCCAAAAAAATAAAAATAAAGAAATAAATAATAAACAATAATATTTAAAAATATTCTAATACCTCAGTTTGTTCTGTGTCCAATGAATAAAGATCAGACATACCTGGGTCCTTCCAGGTACCTCCCAAGGCAAGTTATTACCCCAGTTAAGTTCAGAGAATTAAATTGGTGAAGGTAGAGATCAGCCAAGCGACAGATATGCAGAAGGAAACCAGACCCTCTCAGAGTGCATGCTCACTTATTCCTGTGCTTTCCCTGCAGGAGCTCTGTGCCAAGGAGCCTCCAAAGCAGTGACAGTCAGCATCAGATCACCCCATCCCAAACATGGGCTCCAGTGTGGTACTCAGGCTGCTGTGAGCATCTGAGACAAAGGTGAACAAAAATGGTGTGTCTGGCCAACACTGGTGTGCAAGAACCCATAGACCTGGCTAGTTCTCACCTCCCTCTGTGTCTAAGTCTCCTCTCCCGACCTTCTCCCCACAGCAGCAGTCGCCTAGAGCCATCAAGTAAAGAAGAAAATCAAACCAGGACAGAAATCTCTTGAGGCACCAGCACAGATAAGCCCACTAACCACAACCCTGCCTGAACTGAGTGGAGAGCACTGGCACCCACACAGGATCAGGCACACAGTTGCCACGCTTTAGTAACAAGCAGGGTGATTGATACCATGAGCATCTGGAGCAGAGCCTCTTTGCAAACAGCCAGTTGTCTGCTTGCCCAAAGCTTATAATAATTCACACTAGTAACTCAAAAGGCTTCTGATCATTACATTCCCTTTCCTAGCAATCCAGCTGTCCTAGCTCAGGCTACTATTGATTGGAGTGGCACATGTAGGAATCACATCTTAATTTTTCACAGCAAATGAAATGGTTATAATGCAAATGTCTGGGGCCTACAGTTTATTCATTTTTAAAATTGTATGGCAAGGAAGCTAGGTTTGGTGTGTCCATGAAGTTCATGTACAATTTAAAATAGTTGGCTATTTTAAATTGCACATGAACTTCATGGACTCCTGTGTTTCGTTGTCATAGAAACAAAGACAGCTAATGTTGTTTATGGAAGTAATTTTTTCCTTTCTTTTTTTTTCTTCCTGGAGGCAGGGGTTCTTGCTATGTTGCCCAGGCTGGACTCAAACTCTTAGACTCAAGAGATCCTCCCACCTTAGCCTCCCAAGTAGCTGGTATTATAGGTGCATGACACCGCACCTAGCTTGAAGTAATTTTTTCCAAGTCTTGGTACTGCAACAAGGACATTGTTATGGTTTGAACATGGTTTGTCACCACCAAAACTCATGCTGAGGCTTGGTTCCCAATGTGGTGGTGTTAGGGAGGAGGCATCTTTGAGAGGTGACCAGTTTGTTAAGATGGATTAATCTCCATAGAATAGATTAGTTCTCATGGAAATATTAAGTTCCCACAAGAGCAAGCTTTAATAAAGTGAGGTTGCCGCTAGCATTTGGCCTCTTTGACATGTGCCCTTCTATTTTCTGCCATGAGTTTAAGAAACACAAGTCCCTCACCAGAAGAGATACCCAAACCATGAACTAAATAAACCTCTTTTCTTTATAATTACCTAGTCTCAGGTATTCTGTTATAGCAACAAAAAAACAGAAGACAGACATTTTTCTTGCATAAGGCATCTCCTGGGCTAGTGCTTACTATATATCATTATATTCCTAAGACTTTTCTGTGTTAAGAGACTAGTGAAGTGTGGTACCAGGGGCTTCCTTCTGCTGTTCTCAAAACAGTTGCAATGTTGATAATATCCTGATTTGGGGTTATGTAAGTTTGTAGGTTTCATGCTATTATCACACAGTTTAAAACTCAGTTGCCTGTAAAATGGGCTGAGATAGAGTAGAGACAACTGGGATAGGGGCAGTGGAATGACCATGAGTAATGCCTCTGGGGACAGAGCTAGACGCAAAGCTACAGATGACACTAGGACTTCCAAGAGACAGAATGATTTGGCTTGATAAGAGCTCTCTCAGCCTTCTTACAAAGATTTGAAAAGAAATACAGAGTCGCCATAAAATCTGTGTGCAATTTTAAATTGCATACTATTTTAAACTGCACACAAACTTTATGGAAACCTTGTATTTATGTGGTTTTTAAAATCATGAGTTATCAAGGTTTGAGTTGTAGCATCATACTTATTATATTAAAATAGATTTTAAAATAAATAAAATTTTATAAGACATGGCATCCTGCCGGGTTTTTTTTTGTTTTTGTTTTTGTTTTTCTTTATTCTGAATTCTTTTTTTTTTTTTTTTTTTTTTAGAGACAGAGTCTCACTTTGTCACCCTCTGTAGAGTGCCATGACATCACAAGCACCCGCCACAATGCCTGGCTACTTTTTGTTGCAGTTTGGCTTGGGCTGGGTTTGAACCCTCCACCCTCGGTATATGGGGCCAGCGCCCTACTCACTGAGCCATAGATGCTGCCCCTTGATTCTGAATTCTTCAAAGTGAAAATGTAGAGGAAGGAGAAATAGGCCTATAAGAAATAGCCCCTCGGTTATTGGGAAGCCCCTTCCTTCTGCAAATAAATATTAGTCTCTTTTGGAATGTTGTATTATCCTAGGTAGGTTGAGAAACTCTAAGAAGTATTACTCATCTTCCCTAGTATCCAGAGGCTTGCAGTGTAGCTGGGAAAAGTCAAAGCATTAATAGAAGGAAATGTATAATTTAAGTAGCAATGGCATACTGTAGAGGTCAAAGAGAAAGCTTAATGGAAGAAGTGGGGCTTATTTTGAACCCTGAAAGAAGTATATTAGGTGACTACATAGAGAAAATGTGAAGAGCATTCTAGATGAAGGCAACATGGGCAAATCTTTGAGTTAAAAGTGAACAAGTTATGTTTGGGTACAGTGAGGAAGACTGGAATCTTAAGTGTTTTTTATCATGAAGAGTGTGATATATGAAAGAAAAGGTTAGTTGTGCCCATGTTTGAAGACTTTTAAATTTTGGGCTGAGAAGTTTGGACATTATCTTCTATTCAAAGGCGACCATTTATGGCTTTGCACTAGAGGAGTAATATAATACTGGTACTTTATAGGTAGTAAATTGGCTGCAGTGTTTATGGTAGAATTGAACAAGAAAACTCTAGAGTTATGAGATGAAAAACTACTTAGGAAGCTGTCATTTACTCACTAATCCATCCAACCAACCAACCATTCATTTATTCCAACTTGCATATAGATATTTAATAAACTAGGCATAGGATAATGAGACAATTTAGTAGCAAGAAGAAGAGGCATTGCAAAGGAAAAATAAGACATAATTCCAAATTTTCAAACTTCAAATAAGTATAAGAGGTGTGGTGCTACTGATGGAAACAAAGAAGTTGTGAAAACATAAAAGTTAGGGTGAAGACTCTTCTGGCAGTATGGAAGAAGACCAGTTATTAGCATGGCACCTTCAAAATCTATAAGCAGGACTGTCACTCTTTATAAATACTTAAATTCAAGTAGAGAAAAGTTAAAGGTATCAAACGGGGATTAGACTAGATACAACAAGGGTCTCTGCCCAATCTGAGATTCTATGAATTAATTGAGGAAAGGTTCTTCCCTAATAATATTATTACCATACAAGTTAGAGGACACCTTGTCCAATCTCCCACTCATTACTTTGATAACATTTGCAATAAACAGTCATCCCGCTTCTCTTTGAACTTTTCCAAGGATTATGTACTCATAACCTCCCTAGGTAGCTCTGCTACATTTTCTGAAAGCACTGTTAGGAATCACGATGTAGAGCAAAATCTATATTGTTCTGTCCTCTAAAGCTTACTGTGATACAACTGTAATCCTTTTTTTCACATGAAAACCCTTAAGAGGATTGAAAATAGTGATTATGGTTAGCCAAGTCTCTTCTTATGATGTATTTCATGCCTCTGAGTCATGAAATGGAAACACTGTCTGCTCTACAATGGATTGAATTTCTAAGTCCAAAGCCATCTGATTCTATGACTCACCTGGACGCCCACGGGGGCCTTGTTGCCCTGGTAATCCATCTATTCCTTTATCTCCAGGAAGCCCACGAGGTCCAGGAGGTCCTGGCAGCCCAATCCCTGGGGATCCAATTGGACCAAGAGGGCCTTTTGCACCAGGAAGTCCTGGTAACCCCTTTTCACCTGGGAAGCCTTGTCCACCGTCACCCTGGACAACACAAAAAGAATGAAAGTTTAACTCGGAGACTCACCTGCAGAGTCCTCTGCCCATAGGAAAGAGGCAGCCACTGTGACTGAAGCTTTATGTTTTGTTAAAACTTTCTAGCAGTCTAGTTTATCAATCAGCCTCCTCTGACTTTAGTGGAAATGAATCTGGGCACCTCTGGATGATCTAATAATGAAAATGCTTCTAGATGGGGGTTGGAGGAAAGGGCAGGAAACAAGCAGAATATCAACCCTTGAGATCACAGAAAGTGTCTGGATTACTTGAAAGGGAAAGCCATTGAGAATCTGAAGCATTTTTAAGTGATATAATCACTTGTTACCAGATTTATCAAATGAGACAATGACTTATTCTGAGAAAAAGATTGTCATTTTACAGGACAAAAACCCCATGGAATGAAAAACACCAGTGGCAGAGGCAGAGTGAGACACTCTGGACTGTCTCTGTTCTTCCCTATCTCATGATCATGAGATACCCTCCATCTTAAAGTCAGGTGTGAGGATTTATAGAGCTCATCACTCAGTAATGATCAACTTACCAGAAGGCCGGGCAGACCTGGTAGACCTGGTACTCCATCCTTGCCTGGAGATCCTGTGCTACCAGGGAACCCTTGGGAGCCACGCTCACCCCGGTCCCCTGGCATCCCTGATCTTGTACTGATGGTTGGCTCCCCCTTCTCTCCTTTGGGGCCTATAAGACCTGGAGGCCCCAATAAACCCTGGCAGAGAGACAGAGGGCATAATCAAGAGAGGCACACTTCACAGATTTCTGGCACCTAGCATATTTGTGATCTAAGGCCAGTCTCTTGGATACATTCTGACATCATTCTGGGCACTTGATTATGCTGTCATCTGAGGTAGTAACTGCCCATTTATGTAGCCTTTATTAATTTTATTTTATTTCTCTTACCAACTTGTGATTTGACCCATTTTCTGTATTCTTTATAAATTTTGAAATCTTTGAGGAAGGGAATATCATCTTAATTCCTATTGTATCTTCAGGGCCCAGAACAGTGTTAGGGAAATGTGAACAATCTTGTGGAAAGAAGGAAGGGAGGGGGAAAGGAGGAAAGGTAGGCAGCTTAAAGCAGAAAGGGACTTCAGTCAGACTTCTTCATGTTGTAAATCAAACCCCCAAAGCTTTATTTTATCCCCACTTTTTTATGTGCTTTAGGAATGTGATGGGGGAGAGAGGGACACCTGAAAGCCCCTATTACTCTCTAAGGGCCAAAATTTGGCAAAACTTACTGGTGGCCCTGCTGGGCCCTGCGTGCCCAAGGAGCCTGGATCTCCTCTGGTTCCTTTAAGACCTGGAAGGCCTATGAGACCTTGCGGTCCAGGTAGGCCTCGTTCCCCTGGTGGTCCGGTGTTGGGCACTCCACCATCACAAGCACAAAGACCTGAGTCCCCTGGGGAAAAAAGACAACATAGAACAAAGTGGGCCCTTTTTTTTAAGAAGAAGGAAGAACTGATAGTGATTATTTGGGACTTGAATAATTCTATGGAGGGAATCAGAAGGTCTACAGAGAACAGACTCAAATGAACTTTGTTCATTCTTCATCAGAGTGTGTCTGTGCTAGTGATTCAAATTTTATTAGTCTGAAATTAGGCCCAGCTATCAGTGAGCCTAGTGTGCAGCCAGAGTTGAGAACCGCCGACGTATACTAACCAACCAAAAGTCTGGAATCTAAGTCACTCAGAAGTTCTCTTCCCCAAAACATCTTCTCCCCTGCTATTTCTACACATGAGGCAAATGTAAAATAAAATGATAATAGGGATTCATCAAAACACCTTTAGGAGTTATCAAGGCGTTGACTAGCACTATGGCCCAACCACCTATACCTTCTATTGTTATGGTCTGGAAAATGAGAGTTGGTGCTAATATAGGAGATGCTGAGTTCCCCTAAGATCCTGAAGGGTCTCTTCCTATTTCTAGGAAATTGACAATCCCAAAAACTCTAAGAGAACACTCTGTTCTTCAGATTAGTATTTCTAAGTTGTGATCCATGGACCATCTGCATGCATCACCTGTGACACTTATTTATAAGACAACTTTCTGGGCCCCATCCCAGTCCTAATCAATCAATCTCAGGAGACTAGACCTAACAATCTAATTTTTAACAATCTTCCCTAGATGATTCTCATGTACAATGAAGCTTGAGAATCACTATCCCTATTCCAGACTTAGAGGAAACTTTTTGGCTTCCTGAAAATACAGAAGGGGAAGCATCAGAGCTGTCTCTTTTTGTAGGAGTGAGAATGGTATCAAGAAATACACCAAGTCTATAATGAGTCAGGGAAGGGCCAAAATTAACATCCTAGGCCCAAACTTGTAGTGTAACACCATTTCCCCCTCAAATGGTCTTCTGTGGATCTGAATAGCAGAGATCAAGCTTTCATAAATTTCTTAACTAGATCCTACACTTAGGTAGTAACATTTTATGACAGGGCAATGAGAAAGGAGAGGAATAAGAAGTTAGAACTCTGAGGCTGAGGAAAGCTGTTAATTCCTTGAGAGAAGAGGAAAAATCTCAGATACCTGAAACCGCTAGGGCATCTCCCAAATTGCTTTTGCTTTTCAGTCAGTAGTTACGCTTCTTTCTAGACCCTGGCCTAGTTTGTGACCATAATGAATTGACTTACTTGAGTATCTTCCCCTCAGTGTAAGAAATGGGGAAATTACCCAAACACAGTGCGAAGAAGGAGAGAATTAGTACAGCTGAAGGCTGGGGTCATTGATCAGTTCTCTAATCTCAGTGGGAACTGGAGTTGTTTTCCTGGAGCCAGTCACCTTTTTCAGAGTCTCAAGTCTTGACTTGCTCAGAGCCCTTTCCTCTGGGCTGAAGGTAATAAGTGGCTTCCATCCCTGGACTTGCAAACTAGGAGGGGCTGCAGCATGTGCTGGCTAACACTCTAGGTTGCTGCCAATAGCTTGTGCAGGTGGAAGGATATGGGAAAAATAGCCTGCAAACAACCTTGTCTCGTGTCAGCCTCAGTCTTAGAGGCCCACATATAGCACTTCCAATAATATTACAATCAAAGCTGCAATCAAGATGTACAATTGCTTCTGTTCAGGTTCCTAAGGCTGCTGTTTTATTCATTCTCCATAAGGCCTTCTCTAGGGAGTGTGGGGGATCAAGAAACTTAAGGGAACAAAATCACCTTTTACTCCTTTAAGGCCTGGGTTTCCTTTTGGCCCTTGTTCGCCTCGGAGACCAGGGATCCCTGGCTCTTTGCTGTGCAGGATTTCCCTGTCAAATGCTGGACCTGCAGGAAAAAAGAAACGTAAGAGACCAGCAGCTTATATAAGCCTGATGACTCACCAGACTCACCACAGCACCTCAATCACCAAGGCTTGAGTCCTTGAGGCTCAACAACACTCAGAGAGGAGGCAAACAAATAAAATTCAACATAGAGACCCCAAGTCTGCAGCCAGGAGCCAGCAGGGTCTTCTGTTGGTTCAATTCACACTAGTACTACTTATAGAAAGTCTACCATGTCCCAGGCACTGTACTAGACACTGGGGATATACAAATGAATAAAGTAGCTTCAGTAACTCAGCAGTCCCAGAAAGCTCCCTCGGGACTAAAGAGGAAATAGGTACAAGCTGCCGTGGTCATGGGATTTAGAAAACAAAGAAACGTGCTGGACAATATTTCTAGCCTTTCTCTCAGAATCTGGAATCCCATACTGAGGTAGAAGATTTAAGGAGGAGAAGCCCCAAGGATATGTAGGCTTTTAGCAGCTCTCATGAGGATCTAGGCTTGGCTTTTTCTTTCCTCCTCAGCCTTTCAGCTCACCCCATTGGACCCCTATGGATCAGAAGAAGTTCAAAAGAGCCAATGGTGCTTCTTTAGGAGCTGAAAAAACAGAGGCCTAGGGGCTGAGAACAGTGAAAGATGGAATGGGAATGGGTACAAAAGTTAGGCTTTACGTAGTGATAAGAAAGCCTTCCTAGCTTGTTCCTTGAGGGAGAAAATTCTGCTGCAGCTGATAACTGCTTAGAGAGGGCTCTGACTCAGAGAGCTTGGGGCCTTCACTGCTACCTCTTTGCAGTTATCATGTGTCCTGGTTTAGCTGTTTCACCTGTGAGATGTTCCCTCAAAAATCATGACTGTTCTGCAGTCTGGATAACACCTGAGTCTCCAGCCTGAAGAGAGAAATGAACAACTTACCAGGTAGGCCTGGTGGGCCTGGTGGACCTGGTGGGCCGGGCCAACTATCTCTGCCAGGGAGGCCATCTGGCCCAATTGTCTTGAGGCCTGGGTTTCCTTGGTCCCCCTTCAGGCCCGGAAGTCCTTGGGGCCCTAAGGCACCTGGGACACCTGAAAGGATAAGCCCCCACACAAATGCTCATCACATCACCCTGACGTTTGGGGTATTCCAGTCAGGGAGGTATATTGGAAACAACCCAAGTGAAAAATGTGGAAAAGCATTTGCATTTTTCTTGCACCAGAATTAGAAGGGTCCCTAGGGATCAATCAGCCTAACCTCTTGGGACACTGAGGCCCAAAGAAGACAGGAAACAGTTAGGGGCGGCCCAGTTTCTTAGTAGCAAATTTGAGAGGACACCCTGGGTCTCCAGCCTCCCAGTACTCAACGTTTTCTGCCTTGGTGCTGGGGCCAGCTAGACCTTTTCCTAGTGGCTGCTTTAAAAGTGTAAGCATCCTTATAGAAGCCAATATCCAAGGGATTTAGAAACTGGTGACCTTAAAAGTAATGTCTTGGGCTTTATATCTAGGACATCACTGCTTTCTAAACTCTGGCATGCCCTTTTTCTGCCTGCCACTATAGAATGACTTTTGAGTATGCCCCTGTGTTGAATGGTTCAAAGGTGTCATCCAAAGGATCCTGGGACCATTTAGTGCTGAGTTGAGAGTGAGGGTGCAGGTACAAGCCTCCCTCTTTTGGCAAGCATCAGCGGGGCTGGCACATCCACAGAAGAGTGACATGGCTCTAGCAGCTCAACACAGGACCCCTCTGCTTGCTGTAAACCTCAGTGACAGTGATTGTCTACCCAGTTATGGCACATGATTTAAGCCAAAGTAACGCTCCTCAGCCAGGCCCTACCCCTTCTGCTGGCTAGCAGTAGGAAATCTACTGACTATGGCCTATCTCTCCTTTGACTTTGGCTAAGTGTGTGCCTAAACCCAGAGGTACAGATGGGGAGGCTGGAAACCACAGTGGATAGAGGGCTGATGTGTGCAGGGGATGGGTTATTTTATTTTCACCTGGTAATGATGGCAAGCCGGGCATACCAGGGAGGCCACGCAGACCCTTAATGCCTTCATTTCCTCTCAGACCTGGGAGGCCTGGTACACCACGATCTCCAGGATAACCTGGCATTGTAATGACAAGAAAAAGAGTAAGCAAACACAGAGGAGGCCCACAAATACCCCGCTAAAAATGCAGAATGCTGCCCTGGGGTTAGATGTGCCTTACTTCCCAGATAAGAATGGCCTCACGTGACAACGGGCCTACTGGAGTTGAGGCTCCACTAGCATTAAGAATTGGTCTGGCTAGAGTTTGCCTTCCATGATAAGTTCTGCTAAGTACTAGGAAGGTTCTTCTACTACTACCAATGTGCTTTAGTTTCTCAAATGTCTACCAATTGGGTTAATATGTTACTATTTACATTATATGCATATACTTAGGTTTCCTGGGAGTGGGACACAGGAAGCCACTGTTAACTATTAATACCTGAAAGGGTATGGGCCTCAGAGAATGAGAGAAGAGGGATAGGTCAGGAGACCCATGTGGAAGAGACATTAGAAGAAGCCTTTGGTCAAGCAAGAAGTAGTTAGAGATAACAGGCATCTGAATCTTTGGAGAAGGCAAAAGGAAGAGTTTGGTATAGACAAATAACTAGGAGAAGGACAGGAAAAAAGTTTTCTAAGCATCATACTGTTGATGGCTCTCAACTACTTGCCCTGCCAACCAAAGAAAAATTTCCACTTCCTATGAAATTGTCGAGCTCAAGCATGCACGGGATCATCTATATGAGACTCTGAGTGTTCCACAGTATCGAGCCAAAATCAGTCCAGCCAGGGAGAATGTCAATTCTTCCCTAAGCATCCCAGAAGAACTATTGTTACCAAATTCAGGTCCAGGAAGACCTAAATCCTAGTCTTGCTGTACCCAACACAAAAATGGGGTGCTGGGATTTGCTTCTGTGCCACAGAGATTGGAGTTAGCTTTATTCCCAAGCTCAGGACCCACGTGAAGCCCTTGGGACTATAGGGTTTAGCAGCAATCCAGAGTTTAACAAAGCATCTTTTTAACAATTTCAGGGGATATAGTATTTAAACCCGTGTCTTTTTTTCCTCCACTCAAATTATAGAGAAGTTGCACCTGGAATCACAGCACCATCTGTATCGATGAAAACATCTGGGCCTGGCAGGCCAATGCTGCCCTTTTCACCCTGCAAAGATTAAATACATTAAACACAAGTATTACCATGACCTTATCACCCAAGATCCTTCCAGACCTATCTTTAGGAAAATGAAAGGTTCCTTGTTCTGTAACTCCTGATTTTCAGGGTTAACTAGTCCATAGGTTAATTTTAAAGTCCCATAAATTTTAAGATGATGGAAACACAAGGCAGAACATAGGCCTGACAGTTGCAAACCTGACAAGGACAAGGGACCCACTCAAGGACAATCTGCTTCTGGGCCTGGGAAATATATCATAGACAGAGACAATGTGGCTGTCTCTAATACATGCTAAGGAGGGAGCACAGTTTCAGCTTTGTTCCCACCCTCAGAAGGCCTGGGACTCTGCTACTGTCACTACCCTTGTTAGTGGATAATGTCAGGCAGAGGAAGTCAAAGGAGTCCCAAAACTTCCAAAAGAGGGATCAGGTACCAGAATCAGATATAATGACATATGTAGACTTGATGGTGGGAGCTGCATGCCCCAGTTTCAAGCAAAAGAGTATGCATTGTCTCTAGAGAACTTAAAAACAGTAATAAAACCTGACTGGCAATTCCAAACAATGTCAATACCAAAATATTCCTCCTCTTAGGGTTGGACTTACTCCCACTAGCCCCTGACTCTTAGTTTATCACTGATCAAGCAGCATCTAAGAAAGACTTATCAGCAGCTTTTTGTGTTGAATGTAGGTTGTATGCATTTCTTGAGAAAAAGTGATATCTAAAATGTCAAAATATTAAAAGTACTTCCTCTCATATGTAGGTATTTATAGTAATTGTTCACCTTTCTACCTACCCAACCCTGGATTTTCACTTCCCAACAACATTACCTTAATTCCTGGGAGTGCATTAAGCCCGGGGAAACCTGGGGACCCCTTCTTGCCCTGTAACAGAAACAGTTACCACTAAGTTGAAAGTATAGGTGCTTAAGAAGGGCTGGTCTTTGGATTAAGCCTGGTAAAATGGCACAGGGATCTCAGCTAGTATCCAGGGTCTGTATGGCTTGTATCTGACTCTGGAAGCTGTGAAGTCTTCCAGAAGGCAACATGGCAGTAGGTAGCCAACTTACATACAGCATGTCCATAAAGTTTGTGTGCAATTTACTATGTGAAACTATTTTAAATTGCACACAAACTTTATGTCCACCCTGTATTAGGAGTATTCATCATAAGGGTAGAGGTAGATATAAGCAGGTTGGGCCTTGCCAGTTCCTAATAATATGCCAAAGATGGATGACCACAGCATGGCATGGCAAGGCACCAAATCTGATGCCTGGATACCCATTTTCTTGGGTGAAAACAAAAGAAGAGGGTGGCAATTATACCAATGAAAGGGGGGAGAAATGATTAAGTGATGTCTTCTTTTGCTCATGTTAATAAAGCAAGGAGGACTTTTGATTAGGATTTTATACATCCAAGTTTTAATGATATTAACCAAAATACCTGTTTTCCTGGAGGACCATGGACTCCTTCTGAACCCATGGGGCCCTGTAAAGAGAATAGCCACCACACCTTAGAAAGATTAATAGCCCGCACTAGAAACAGCCAGTAGACTTACAAAACAAAGCTTTCCAACTGAGTTCAGGATTTAACAGCTCCTAAAATCAAGTAAGAGAATGCTCCTAGACCTGGCTTCTTTCCAAGCAATAATCCATCAGGCTGAAGAGCCACATGGAGCATTTTTAAAGAGCTAAATAAATGGAAACATTTTAAATAGTAGGTGGAATTTGGTAGAAGGGTAGAAGATGGTATTATATTTAGTCTGCATTAGTTCCAAGTCAGGAGATTTTAAAATAGATCATGGAGGGGCCTCTTGTCTTCTACCTCACATGCATTATTTGTTAGTGATTATGTGTTTTCAAGGCAAAGGAGAAAGAAAAGTAGAGAAAGAGGCAGGGTAATGGATGAACATTGCTAAATACTCAAAGGACTCTTAACAAACTGCATGGCAAAGCAAAAAATAAAATTCTCTAACATGTTACTTTTTCAAGACTAAGGTTGGCCAACTGCTTCTAGCTCAAGATGTACATGCCTGAAGGTAGGAATCAGAGAGGCTAATAGTTATTTGTTTAAAGTGAGATTAATATTAGAAACCATTGACTGCAAACATCACTATGAACCTCCCAGGCTTGTTTCTATCCTGTAAAGATTGCATTTGACCCTCTTTCTTCCATTCCTGTGCCATCCCCCTGCCCACATTCACTTAGAATAGAAGGGAATGAAAGCAAGGCAACACTCACATCATTCTTTACCCTAGAAGATAATTATACATGAAGGTAAGGAGAGTAGATAGGCTAAGTAGACATTTAGAGTAGAGGGTACACCATCCCTTATTGAAGGGAACCACTCTGCCAAGGGAACGGGGCTAAATAGAGAGAAGGAGGTCTTAGGAACATGTCAGAGGGTTGAGGAGGAGAAACAAGAGAAGCCTAGGTGGCCATCATGTTACATAAAATAAAGAAGCAAAGAAGAAAGAAAAAGGACCAGGTGATAGGACAGACCCAGGCAAGCAACATTCCAGGTTCGTACCCGAGGTCCTGGCAAACCAGGAATTCCTTTTTCTCCTTTTTCTCCAGTAGTTCCAAATCCCTAAAAGAAAAAAAGAAAACACAAGTTATAACATTCATTTTCTCATAAGTTTCCTGGCTCCATCCAAAGCAAGGAGGTAATTTCAAATCAGTTTCACTCTCCCATTTGAGAGGCTCACTGTGCTGAGTCTCTTGTCATCATTCATTCAGGGCTCCCCTTTGGTTTTAGAAGTAATGCCCCCCAATATTATTACATGTATTTATAACATGACAGGCTGACAGTACTGGAATAATTAAATATATAACCTTGTTGATTTTACAGATGGGGAAACTAACATACAAAAGGTTAAAAGTCAATGGTAATGCCAAGTGTTCTGACTACCATTTCAGAGCCCTTTCCCTAAGAGGTTGCCTTTCATCATCTAGGAACTTAATTCTTTGACCCACAAATGGAGGATTGTGCAAATCCATGGAGGCTGATACTAGAAAGAAGGAATTTTTCCCTTTGGAGACACGATGACCACAACATCCTTTTTGGTGGGAAGGAGTATGTCTCTCTAGGCATGGTGTAGAACCCTGCAGTTCCTGTTATGGGGGCTGTAGGGCTCTTGCCTGGCCATAGGAGTACTCCAAAGGGGACTGTGAAATAGTCTTTAATCTTTCTTGCTCTGCTCATAAGAGGTGAGGGTTTGCAACCATGAGTATGACTTGGGGATTTTCTAGGGAGAAGCAGAGTATCCAAGAAGGAGAATGAGAGAGAGATTCTTTCCCTCTGGGTCTACAGGAAACGTATGAGTTGCCAAGATACAGAAAAAGTTCATTATAAAAGTAGATAAAGCCTTTCACAGAAAAACACAATTGAGGTCATTTTTTTCATTGCTATTCAAAACTGTACTTTTTGGTGCACAGATTTTGGCAAAAAATAACATTTTAACCTATTAGGAGAGTAAAGAAGGCAGTGAAGCTTTCTGATATGTAAGCCTGTAAAAGATACTAAATCTCCTCTTGTTGCCTTGATGTGACCTGGATCAACTGGTGTGAGGGCACTGCTGCAATCCGATGTGTAGCTTTTTCTTCCTCTTACGTACATAATCAGTATCCCAGTTGTTTTTTTTTTTTTTTTTTTTTTAACTAGGGGGAAGGGTATGTGCTCATAATGGGTCCAGTTCAAAGTACGCGTGTGTATTGGCCTCTGAAGTGGAACACTTCGTATAGCCTTCCCTGACCTGCCCATGAAAGCTGTCGTAGCCCATGCTGCCCCAAACTCTTAAAGCACCAAGATTGGTTGTGCATGAAAAGTTTTGTAAGCAGAAGGTCTATATCATACTCTCTTTTGTCCCTCCAAGAGACAGCAGCTGGAACACATACAAAGTAGTCTAGTAAATACTGGTAGAATTGAATGGGATAATGACCCAGAAAACAAAACTGTTGCAAATGGTGAAGGAAAGAATGTCCAGGAACTGTTTCATACCCCCCACCCATCTTGCCCACAGTTACAAATACAAGTGGGCCTTGTATTCCTTCAGAAAGCAGAAAGAGCCTCTGGATTCTTACTTGAGAGAGAGAAAGACAGACAGAGAGAGAGAGAGAGAGAGAGAGAGAGAGAGAGAGAGAGAGAGAGAGAAAGGATCTGAGAGCTTTGCTATAGTGGAAACAAAATTAATATGTAAAAATGTAAAAAATATAAAAACAATGAAAGAAAGAAATTTGTGTGTATGGAGTAGAGCCAATAAAAGATGAGTTGGCAAGACAGTAACAGTGCTGTAGGCACTGTCTCCCAGTGCAGGGACCCTAAGGAACAAGCTGTTCTAGCAAGATGTCCTGGGACCCAGCCCTGTCACAGTTGGCCCTTATCATAAGTGATCCTGCAACCGCTGTTCCCACACCTCCTACTCACCCATGCCCCAGAAAGCCTCACTGAAGCACTAGTTTAGCTCTTTCCAGGCCTGTTTTCCCAGGCGCTGGGCTCCTGGTACTTTTTGGTTCTGAGAAGGCGCAGAAACCTCACCTACCCTGTAGTTACCTCAGATTCACGGAATAGTTTCTTCAAAATTTGCCAGTTTCTTCTCTTTTCCCTCCCCTCATCTCTCCCGTTTTGTCTTCCCCTGTGTTTGCTAGTCCCTTGGACAGAAGACACATGGGGATACGAGTCTCTCTGAAAAGCTCCACAGGAGGAAATGTGACCCACAACCATGTGACTTGTGCTGCTAGGGACAATGGGACAAAATGTGTGAAGCCATGACTGAGCCAGAAAATCAGGGGCATTTGATAACTGCAAAAAGGGGCAGGAGAAAGGTGAAGTGTAAAATCCTTCAGGTTGGCCACTTTGTCTCCAGCACAGATTTGGCTTGAGGTGGGAAGGAAAAAAATGGCTAAAAGGAACATTTTCGATTCCCTAGCAGTGGTTCTCAACCTTCCTAATGCCGCAACCCTTTAATACAGTTCCTCATGTTGTGGTGACCCCCAACCAGAAAATTACTTTCACTGTTACTTCATAACTGTAATTTTGCTACTGTTATGAATCTGAATGTAAATATCTGATATGCAGGAGTGCCCCAAAGGGGCTGCGACCCTACAGGTTGAGAACCGCTGCTAGAGATTTCCTTCCTCAACGCTGTCTTGTTTTGTAGTTAGCATGGATAACTGAAAGACGATGTGAGGGCTTTGGATTTGAGAAACGTGTTTCCTCCGAAAAGCCCAGAGTGTCTTCCTGCCTTTCTCTTCACAACCTTTACATCAGAAAACATTCATATAAGGTACTTAGGAGTCTTCCTTTTGAGTAGAGATATTAGGACAGAAGGAGTTAAAATGATTTGGTGAGGGTCACACATGGAATCTGTGCCAAAGCAGGCTGAGAACTCTCTTTTATTGATTCCCACGCTGTGAAAATATGCTGTTTTATGTAAAGGAGATATTTTCCATCTTTGATGTTTTTACAGTCAACTGGGGTTTCTATTTTTCAGCCCACACTGCGAAACACTGGAAGTGCTGAGCTTGAAACAAACAGTATTGCAATTTATCACCTGCACTGTCCTCAGTTAGTCTCTCTTTCTTTTACAGGACAAAAGGGAACGGGTTGAAATTGCAGCAGGGGAAACACTCTTGAGTTTGGACTGTGAGTTCGGATGTGGAAGGAGAAGGAGAGGGCATGAGCTAGTGAACCCAGTAACACCAGAGAACATAAAATCCTTTTTGGAGACTTAAGAGATGAAACCACCACCACTAGCATGATCAGAACAAAATGGACTGTAGGGGGCAGTATGGTATGAGGAAAACGCCCTGAATTGAATTCAGGAAAGTTGAATTTCAGTCTCAGCTCTGCTGATAACTAGCTATGTGACTCTGGACAAACCTCTTCACTCCTTCAGGCCATGGTTTCCTCATCAATATAAGAGGGATGATCCCACCCCAACTTGCTTACCTCACAGGGATGATGCAAGGTGGCTATAACTTACAACACTACAGGATATACACAAAGAAACAAATAAATAATGTGTGTATAAGGGTAGTCTACAAATTTTTGTGAAATACTCAACAAAGAAAGGTGAAAACCTTATGTCTGAATCCACTGTAAAATTATTTTCTATTTATGCTGTCCAACAGAAATACAGTGTGAGCTACTATGTTACTGTCAATTCTCTAGTAGCGATGTTAAAGTAACATGAACAGTAGATTCATTTTAATGGTATATTTTATTTAACCAAATATATAATAAATATTATTATTTCCACCTTGAAGTAAAAATTGTCACTGAGTTATTTTAGATTTCTTTTCACACTAACTTTTTGAGATCTGGTACGTATTTTACATAGGCAGTACATCTCATTTTAGACCGGCCACATTTCAAGGGTTGAGCAGACTAGTAGTGGTTAGCAGTTATCTCATTAGACAGTACAGTTTTACACTTTGTAAAGAAACTTCACATACACAGTTGGGCCTCAAAAGAGTAGATATGTGCATATTCTCATTCACATGCAAGAACTAAGAAAGCTGATCTCATGGGAAGGGTGTATGTATGGGTGGGAATGAAAAGAGGTTGGTCAGGCTCAGCACCTATAGCTCAGTGGCTATGGTGCCAGCCATATACACTGGAGCTGGGGGATTCAAACCCAGCCTGGGCCTGCCACACAACAATGACAACTATATCCAAAAAATTGCCAGGTGTTGTGGTGGGCGCCTGTAGTCCCAGCTACTTGGGAGGCTGAGTCAACAGAATCACTTAAGCCCCCAAAGAGTCTGAGGTTGCTGTGAGCTGTGATGCCATGGCACTCTACCGAGGGTGACGTAGTGAGACTCTGTCTCAAAAAACCAAACAAACAAAAAAAAAGAGGGTGGCGCCCATGGCTCAACGGAGTAGAGCGTCAACCCTATATGCCGGAGGTGGCGGGTTCAAACCCAGCCCTAGCCAAAAACGGCAAAAAAAAAAAAAAAAAAAAGATGTTGGTCAATGGATACAAACATACAGTTAGAAGGAATAAGTTATTATGTTGAATAGCAGAATGGGGTGACTATAGTTAACAAAAATGCATTACATATTTCAAAATAACTAGAAGAGAGGCCTTGAAATATTTCCAACTCATAGAAATGATAAATACTCAAGGTGCTAGGAATCCTAAAAAATGCCTGGACTTGATCATTACACATTCTATGCATTTAGCAAAGTATCACGTGTATGCCATAAACATATATGAATATTTTATATCACTAAAAAGAGTAGATATTGTCATATTACAGATACACAGAGAGGTTCAGTGATTTGCTAAAGTCCCAGAGCTGGAGCTGTGTCTAAAATCTGGGTGTTCTGTCTCCAACACCAGGGTTCTTTTTTCTTCTGATTCATTAGATACTGAGCTGATTAAAATGACTCTCTCTTCCCCTTTGTTTCTGAAGCATCATGTGCCACTGGATCTACTGGCTCTGCTTTTCAGCCACCCAGAGAGACCCAAACTATTTCAAAGTACCATAGAGAAGGACTGGCGTCATCTATTCCCATTGTGCCAGCAAGGAGTGACAGGCCTAGCCCTCTTTGATTCATCCATTTCCTTCCTGATCCCTATTCCCAATCCATGAACATATTGTCAGCTCCTTCAAAACACATCTTGTGATTTAAGAAACACATCAGCTAATGTAATGTATTGGTCCTATTTGGATTCTCATCCAAAAAAAGCAATTATAAAAAAATACATATTTATAGGACAATCATAAATTTGAATTCTGCATTGTTGGTTGATACTAAGTACTAATAATTAATTGCTGATGATTATATTGTCACTACGTTTTTAAAAGTCCCTATCTTTTAGACATACAGAGGTATTTACGATGAAATGATACACCTATTATTTACTTCAGATTGGCTATGAGTTGCTGCAACTTCTGAAGCTGGGTGATGGGTACATGGGGATAATTATGTAATTTTCTCTGCTTTTGTATGTATTTAAAATGTTCTAAAATTAAAATGTTGAACAATACTCTTCATTTCTTTGTGTAGATCCAGGTTTCTATTCTGTGCCATACTTTTCCTGTTTAAAGAGCTTCCTTTAATATCTCTTACAGTATCCCTTATATATATATATATATACAGACTTCTCCCATTGTCTGATGAATGTAAAATGTTCCATATTGTTTCATACTTTCTGGGGGGATTGTCCTTTTTTTTTTTTTAACACAGGTTAATTGGTTTCCTTGCAACCTCAAGTGTTTTCTATGCACAAGGAAACTCATCATTATTATCTAGTTTTTTTCACTTTGTTATGTGGAGGTGAGGTTTTTGAAGCTTCCAAGATCCAATGCAGAAGCAGAAAGTCAATATGTTGAGTAGTGTCCTTCTATTCCTAGTTTATTAAACATTTACATCATAAAATGTGTTGGGTTTTGTCAAATACATTTTTATGCATCTACAGGGAGTGATCATATGGTTTTTGTTCTTTTATGTGGTATATTATAGCAATAGATTTGGGGGTTTTAAGCTACCCTTGCATTACTGGGAAAAGTCTCATTTGGTTATGATGCATAATCCTTTTAATATATTGCTGGATTCAGTTTGCTAATGTTAAATATTTTGATGATTATTTTTTAAAAGGTTGAACATTTTTACTCTCATCTATTTGTCTCCATTTCCATTGCTATCAGCATAGTCTAAGCCACTATGACCATCTTTTGCCTGAACTGTTGCAACAGCCCCTTTGTTTGCTGTTTGACACTCCCCACATCCCCTCTCTTCCTCTCTCCCTCTTGGATCTTAAAAATCCAAGTCAGAGCCTTCCAATGGCTTCCTATTATGTTTAAAATAAAAGCCACATTTGACCCATAAAAGTGGCCTGCTCTGGCTCCTGCTTCTCCTCTTGTTTTCTGGCCTTGCTCACTCTGCTCCACCGATTCAACTTCTTATTGGTCTTCAAAAGTACTCAGCTTTTCTTAAGCTTACAATGTTCATATTTATGGTTCCCTCAATCTGAAACTCTTTCTGAACTTCTTGTGACTTCCTCCTTCATAATGTGCATGCCTCAGCTCACATACAGTTTTCCTCAGACAGGCCCCCTTCTTGACTGCACTGTCCCAAGTAGCCCACCCTGTTCCCTATCCATACTCCAACACTCTACCCTTCTTTCATCTTGTATGTATCATCAAGATGTGAACTTGTTAGTGATGCATCTGTCTATTTGTTTATTATCTGTGTCCTCCCTCACTCTCCCATTAGAATGTGATCTCAAGGATAGGAACTTTGACTTATACTGTTGGAGCCTTCAAGTCCAGCAGAATGCCTGGTACATAGGGGCACTCACAAGCTTGAGTGAAAGAATTTAAGCTAGAAAGGCAGATATAAAAGTAGAGATAAGATTACGAAGATTAGGTACTATTTACTGAACAATTGATAAGTGCCAGGCATGTAGTAAGCCCTTATGATGTATATTATCTCATTTAATCCTTAGAACCACCCCAACATTATATCTTTTTTGAAGGTCAGGGAACCAAGGCTCAGAAAAGTTAAGAAACTGGTTCAAGGTGACATAGCTAAAAGTCAAGCCTAGGTCTGTCGTCACTGCAGAGTTTGAGCTAATAACCCCTAAGATATGTAGCCTAATAGAGAACCACTAACGTCACCATGGCTTAGAGAAACATTTCCTTAAATGCCTTTTGTAAAGATGCTGGTGACATTCTCTACACTATAGGAAGAAGCCTTTCTGTTAGCCTTCTATTGCTACAGAATTTGTTCCATCAGACCCCTGAATATATGTTGACCAAAATAGAGAGACTTACCGGGAAGCCTGGCTGGCCACTTATACCTGGGAACCCCGCAGGCCCTAGCTCCCCCTGGAAAATCAAACAAAGGTTAGTGAGTAGCAGCAGGAAGCAGTAAACACAAAGAAGAATGGCTCCCTGAAATACTTGGTTTGAAGAGTAGGGAAATAATGAGGTATCAATCAGGGTACTGCCAAGCGGTGCAGATTCCCCAGGCTCTGAGACTAGTGGTTGTAACCAGGATGCCTTAGTTCTTGGAGCTCTTTGCTATGGGGAGAGGACCATGGTCAATGACTGTCTAAAAATGATTTCGAAAAGCTCAGGCTAATTGGGAGATAGAAAGGATGATTATCTGTTTTCTTTCTAGTAGAAGGAGCTGTTCAGTGTGATTTCCTATGGCAAACTATAGGCAGCAAAGAAATCAATGGTTTTGGGAAAAGAATAACAATTACAGTTTAGATAGGGACACAACATTTTAATGTGTCTTCCCCTGATATGCTAATTTATCTATCCATGCCATGGAAGGGCTCTCTAAAGTTTGGGAATGATTAGGGAGGTAGGCAATCTCTCATGTGCTCCTAGAATGTTTTCAAATAAATGATTACTTCCTAGAAACCTGAATGGCCCGAAGCTGTTGCTTCCTTAAAGACAAATTTAGAGAAATCAGACTGAACACATTCTCCTGCCTGGGACCCTTGGCCATGGAATCAGAATCACAAAACTTAAAGGAACTCTAGGAAAGTAGGTAAAACAAGTTATTGACAGATATCTGTAGGCTTTAATAACATAAATCCATTCAAATACAACCATGTACATTGTATATACTCACCTACATAAAAATACAGATAAAATATCTCAACGAAGTGGGTCTACAGCTTAAGCCTTGGTAGTTAAGATCAGGTGAATTAGGGCATCTATTTACTGCCACTTGGTGACAAACAGAATATCCTATTTTCAGGGTCATGTTTTGAGAGCAAATAACTTATTTAAAAAGATAGCTCAATGGCTCGGCGCCTATAGCTCAGTAGCTAGGGTGCTAGCCACATATACTGGAGCTGGTGGGTTCGAACTTAGCCTGGGCCTGCCAAACAACAACTACAACCAAAAAAGAGCCAGAAGTTGTGGTGGGCGCCTGTAGTCCCAGCTACTTGGGAGGCTGAGGCAAGAGAATCACTTAAGCCCAGGAGTTTGAGGTTGCTGTGAGCTGTGATGCCACAGCACTCTAGCAAGGGCAACATAGTGAGACTGTGTCTCAAAAATAAAAAATAAAATAAAAAAATAAAAAGATAGCTCAAAAGCAACCATTTTACCCTGTGTTCTACCACAGTGCTTTGGAGACAACATAAGTACTGAGAGGGTTGGGAGTTAGGAGGAAAAGTAACTATTAATTGTTTGCTTTAAGTTATTGAGCATATCAAAAATTGAATCTGCAACAACGATACAGAGAAAACAGCACTTAAAGAAATACTCAGAAACCCGGGCACACCTCATAGCTACATGACAAAAAACAGACTCAGCCTTTATAGAAAAAGCTTTTCACAAAGGACAAATCATAGAAGGCTTTTACCTCTGTTTTTAAATAAAAATCCATTACCCAGAACCCTCTACTCTTCTAACATTGTCTGGTTATTACAGTTGAATTATGGTATCAGTAGAAAAAGACATCAATTTTTACTGTTCTTAAGTGTTCACTACCTTGGATCCTTTCTTCCCTTTAGGAAATCCCATGAATTCCAGCTCCCCAGTAGATGGTGGAGGTCCAGCTGGGCCAGGAAGGCCAACATCTCCCTGTTAGATCAAAGGGAATGTTGAGAAAAGTGGATGCCATGATCATCCAGGGAAGGATGTTTAGAAGAGAACTAAAATGACTCTAGGTAGTGAGGCAAATGACTACCTCACGTCAACAATGATCAGGCTCTTCAAGTGGGCCAATCTGTGCCAAGAGCATAAGCAGAGGCAGTGAAGTCTGTGTTGGAATGTTGGAGGCTAGAGTTGCTCCTTCAGAAGGCAGTGCAATCCATAAGAGACAGGCAGGAAGGGGGGTCAGGATGAGCTCTCAGCCTTGCTTGAGGCTCCCAAGTCACCATACAATTTTTACAGTAGGAAATGAAGGGAAATAGGAAATAAAAGAAAATGGTGGAAGAGAGGTTAAGGAAGAGAGACAGAGGAAGGAAAGGGAGAGGAAGAAGAGGAGGGAGAGGAGGAAGGATGAAGGGAATAGGGAAGCAGAGAAAAGGAAAGGAAAGGTAATGGAACACATTATATACCAGAGAAATATCCAGATGGAAGAAAGAAAAATAATATATTTCAAGAGAGTATGTTTGTAGGACATACACAGTTCATAGGTAGGATGCATAGAAATGACAGTCTTTTGAAGGAGAAAGAACCACAGAAGCCTATGTGTGGCATGTGCATATGCAGCCCTCAAGGAATCCCACCTGAGGATCTATGTGGGTTGGGAAGTATTCATTTCCCAAGAGCCAAATCCTCTTACACAAGCAGGCACGTGTGTGGTAACCACAGACATTTTTCAGAGCATAGGGAATGAAGATCGTATTTTCCAAAATCTATTTACCTTGACTCCTTTTTCTCCTTGGAAACCTAACCCCATATTTCCCTGGGGCATAGGTACAGGGAGGAAAAAACAAAATCAATTACTAAGCAAGTTCACAAAACTTCAATTGGAATTCAGTCTTTGTACCAGAAAGTAGGGTTAATCAAACCAGGATGGGGTAAGGAAACAAAATATCCCAAGTACACTTACATCAGGCCCAGGGAGACCAGGAGGGCCTGGAGGACCCTAGATTTAAACAAAACAAAACAAAACAAAAAAACAAAAAAAAAAAAAAAAGAGTTTTAATACTTATGAGCATCAGTCAAAAAGAACATGGTCATGTTGAGCGTTACTGGGCATAAGGCCCTCTCCCCACTTAGTGTAGGCTGGCTTTGGTAGAGCAGGTTCTAGCTGCCTCTCCCATGGTTCCCTTTTATCTCCTTTGAAATCTCCCAAATTGACCTGGTAACCACATCATGCTAAGGTAGTAAAGATGTCATGTGTCATTTTCTCCCAACAGACCAGAGATTTTAAAATGATGACCTTTGGTAAAGCTAAGATAAGACAAAGTTATGAGTGGTGGGATTTCATGCACTGGAGAGAACAATCTGGGGAAAGGGTTCTCCCAGAACCACAGAGATGATTAGCTATGTGCTTCCTATACCAGTGATGGTAAATAGTTTTGGTATCAGAAAGATAGGTAGGTAGAACTGTCCAAGGTGCAGTATTGAGAAGGATTTTGAAGCTTTCTCAGTGTTCAGGGTGAGTGATGGTGGTGGTGGTATGATTAATTAGCAATGTCTGTCATGGGTAAGGAAGTGGAAGGTGGCAATAGTTATGTCAGGTAACTGTCATTAGTTTAGTTTGAGTTAAGCCATGAGGCTTTGGAGATACAGAATGGATGGTAAGAAAGAGTCTGATAAATAAAAACAACCAATATCTACTAGCAAGAGCATGCTTTACTTCAGTCTTCCCAAGAATAGAGACTACTCTTCTCTGCTAGGAAGGCCTAAATTACATGGGCTTACACCTAATCCATGGCATGGTAGAGGAAACAGTCGTGTGAACACTATTATCACATACTAGACTTAAGTTGGTCTTACTTGTGATCCTGGTGGTCCCATGGGTCCTTCAGCTCCGGGAGATCCGGGTGCTCCTTGTGGGCCCTAGAGTAGCAAGTTTTTACCAAGTTCAAAACGCAAGACAGTTTCCCAAGAAAAATGAAAATACAGAGGGTGCCAAAAAATGTAGACACATTTTAAGAAAGGAAAAAAAAAAAAAACTGTATTAAAATTATAATATTTAAGTCATTTTTTATTTCTGCTTTTGAGGATGAATCCCAAAAGCATTGTGGTAAGTGAAAGAAGCCAGACCCCAAAGGCTATACATTATATCACTCCCTTTATGCAGAGTTCTAGGACAGGCAAAACTGAACTATTATGGAGAAAGATCAGAACAGTGATTGCCTTTGGGGTAGGGTGGGGGACAGGGATTGACTGGGAAGGAGCAGGAGGGAACTTTCTGAGGTGATGGTTATATTCCATACCTTAATAGAGATTAGGGTTATACACGCATATTGATTTGTCAAAATTAGCAAATGCACACTTAAGATTTGTATATTTCCCTGTATGTAAATTTTATATATAAAACACTTCAACAAATATTGTATTCTAACTAAGGATAGGCATGCCATGCCATCGTATTTAGGATTAAGTACACTATTGCCTTCAATTTATGTTGAAATGCCTTAAAAATAGGATGAATTGATGAATAGATAGAGGAATGAATGAATGAACACAAGTGGGATAAAGCAAGTACAATTTGCCCTCCATATCCACAGGCTACACATCTGTGGATTTAACCAACCACTGATTGAAATTATTTTTAAAAAATGGATGCTTGCATCTCTACTAAATATTTACAGACTTATTTTGGTTATTAGTCCCTAAACAACATAGTATAACAACTATTTACATTGCATTTACCTTGTATGAGGTATTATAAGTAATCTAGAAATGATTTAAGGTATGTGAAGGATGTAGGTAGATTATATGCAAAAGTATACCTTTTTATATAAGATACTTGTGTGTCTATAGATTTTGGTATCCAGGGGAGTTCCTGGACCAATTCCCAAGGATACCAAGGGATGACTGACTGTATAGTAAAATATGAATGCCATGGGTGTTCAATGTAAAATTCATTCCACTTTGCTCTATATTTAAAATTTTCCCATTAAAATGTTGTAAAAAAACAAAAACTAAAAAAGAAGCCAAAAAATTTATATTAATATTAGATAAAGTAGACTTTAAGACAAAGAGTATTACCCAGAAACAAAGAAGGTGCATTCAAAATGATAAAATAGGTCATTCATCAGTAATCTTACATGTGTGTATACCTAACAGCAGACCTTCAAAATACATGAAGCAAAAAATATCAGAACTGCAAGGAGGATTAGACAAATATCAGTCATAGTTGAAAATTTTAACATCCCTCCCTCAGTAATTAATAGAACAACTGGACAAAAAAAATCAGTGAGGGTACAGAAGATATAAACAACATCAACCACCTTGACCTAATGGGTATATTTCAGATCATTGTACCCAACAACAACTGAATACATATTCTCTGCAAGTGCACATGGAACATTCACCAAGACAGACCATATGCTAAGCCATAAAACAAACTTCAACAAATTTAAAAGGACTGAAATCATACAGTGTTCACTCCAACTGCAATAAAATCAAACAAGAAATCAATAAAAGAAAGACAGCTGGAAAGGTGCCAAATACTTGGAAATGAAATAATATGGTTCTAAATATTCCATGGGTCAAAGAAAGTATCAGAAGAGAATTTAGAAAATGTTTTGAACTGAATAGCAATATTAAATGTAAGATAATGAAATCCTAAGAGAAAGACAATATGTAGAAATAAGAGGACTAAATCTGATGGGAGAGTAGGAATAAGGGGACATGTACCTGGGTAAAGGATAGAGAGGCTGAGAGAGGTTGGGACTTAAACAGGAGGAAGAAAAGGAAGGGGCTTCAAAGGGCCCCCAGGCATGAATGATAGGATGAACATTGCCTTGGAAATAACTAACAACCTATGGTGTCCTTACTGATTACAATCTCTTATTCAGCCACATTGGATATTATTCTGCAAATTTAATGAACACACCATGAAAGCCAATTTTGTTTCCTTCTTGAGGACTGGTATGGCCTCAGTCCTTGTGTGGTTGCCCTCATCCTGTTTCTTGTCTTTTCCTTTGATTACTCTATTTAGAAAGATTCCTTCCACTGCCAGCTAGTCTATATTACTCATACTTCCCAGAAGCTACCTTCTCTCTCTTAGATATAAAGTCTCCCATGATGTATCCTTAGGTGAATAGCATCTCTTCCCCTGAGTTGCTGTGGAATTCTTATGCCACCTTCTCCCTGTTTTTCACATCCTTTAGGGCAGGGAGCATGTCTACACTGCCTCAGAGATTATTTATAGCACTTCACTAATAGTAGGTGCTTGATATCTGTTGAAAACTAGAAAAAAAAAGAAAAGGAAGAAGGAAGGAAGGAAGAAAAGAATATATATAAAAAAGGAAGAGGTGGCGCTCATAGCTCATTGGGTAGGGCGCCAGCCACATACACCGAGGCTGGTGGGTTCAGCTAAACAACAGTGACAACTGCAACAACAAAAAAATAGCCAGGCATTGTGGTGGGCGCCTATAGTCCCAGCTACTTGGGAGACTGAGGCAAGAGAATCGCTTAACCCCAAGAGTTTGAGGTTGCTGTGAGCTGTGATGCCATGGCACTCTACCCAGGGTGACAGCTTGAGACTCTGTCTCAAAAAAACAAACAAAAGAAAAAAAAAACAAAAAACAAAAACAAC
>CAUYPK010136124.1:0-56672 GCA_963574355.1 Loris lydekkerianus | reverse complement strand
GCATGGCCTACAGACATATGAAAAAATGCTCATCATCTTTAATCATCAGAGAAATGCAAATCAAAACTACCTTGAAATACCATCTAACTCCAGTAAGATCAGCCCATATCACAAAATCCCAAGACCAGAGATGTTGACGTGGATGTGGAGAAAAGGGAACACTTCTACACTGCTGGTGGGAATGCAAATTAATACATTTCTTTTGGAAAGATGTTTGGAGAACACTTAAAGATCAAAAAATAGACCTGCCATTCAATCCTATAATTCCTCTACTAGGTATATACCCAGAAGACCAAAAATCACATTATAACAATGATATTTGTATCAGAATGTTTATTACAGCCCAGTTCACAATTGCTAAGTCATGGAAAAAGCCCAAGTGCCCATCGATACCCGAATGGATCAATAAATTGTGGTATATGTACACCATGGAATATTATGCAGCTTTAAAGAAAGATGGAGACTTTATCTCTTTCATGTTTATACGGATGAAGCTGGAACATATTCTTCTTAGTAAAGTATCTCAAGAATGGAAGAAAAGGTATCCAGTGTACTCAGCCCTACAATGAAACTAAAATGGCTTTCATAGGAAAGCTATAACCCAGTTATAACCTAAGAATATGGGTAAGAGGAGAGGGAGGGGCGAGAGGGGGAGGTTGGGCAGAGGGAGGGTGATTGGTGGGATTACACCTGCCGTGCATCTTACATGGGTACAAGTGAAACTTAGTGAATGCAGAATATGATTGTCTTAACACAATAACTAAGAAAATGCCAGGAAGGCTATGTTAACCAGTGTGATGAAAATGTGTCGAACTGTTTGTAAAACCAGTGCATGGTGCCCCATGATCGCATTAATGTACACAGCTATGATCTAATACTAATAAAAAAATTAAAAATAAAAGAATCTGAGCAAACACCAAACAGGCCAAATAGGGTAAATCCAAAGGAATCCAACCAAGATGCATCATAACCACACAAAAAAAGACAAAGTAAAAAACCTTGAAAATGGACAGAAAAAAAACAATGCATTAGCCCCCAGGGGAATAATTTGAATCACAGAGGATTTAGCATAAGAAACCAAAGAGGCCAGTAGAAAGTAGTACAGCATTTTTCAAATGATGAAAGAAAAGACCTGTCAATCCAGACTTCTGCATCCTGAGAAAATATTCTTCAGGGATGACATTCCTATGAAAACTAAGAGAATTTGTCACTAGGAAACCCACCCTAAAAGAATGGCTAAAGGAAGTTCCCTAAACAGAAAGGTAAAGATAAAAAGAAGGAGACCCGGAACACCAGGAAGGAAGAAAAAACAACAGAACAAAAATGTGGGTAAAAACAATAGACTTTGCTTCTCCTCTTCAGTTTTTCTAGATCCAGTTGATTAAAGCAAAAAGCATAACACGGTCTAATGTGTTCTCAAAGTATGCAAAGGAAATTTCTAAGAAAATCACAAGGGGACGTTTAATGGGAAATAATTCCCTGTACTTCATTGGAACTAACAAAACGACACCACCAGTAAACTGTGATAATCATGTATGTATGTATGTATGTAAAAAACCATGTAGCAAGAGCAAGACCCTATCTCTACTAAAAATAGAAAAACCAGCCCGGTGTAGTGAGGCACATCTGTAGTCACAACTACTCAGGAGGCTGAGGCAAGAGGATTGCTCAAGTCCAGTATTTTGAGGATGCTGTGAGCTATGATGCTACAGCATTCTACCTAGGGTTACAAAGTGAGATTCTGTCTCAAAAAAAAAAAAAAAAAAAAAAAAAAAGCCATGTAAGGAGATACACTCTAAAACATTATAAATAAATGAAAATGGAATTCTATAAAATGTTCAATAACTCACAAGAAATCAGGAAAAGGTCCAAGGAGAGACTGAATAGGGAGAATGAGGGCATCCCTACCTCTTACACTAGGTCACTCCAGAGCTGACTAGACCCTTTCACAGGAGAGCACAGCCCATTTGCTGCTCTGAGGGTACATATGGGATGAGACGGGAGAAACCCACCAGCCTCTTCCACAGAGCTCTGCCTTGAGGGGAAGGTTAGGGAATGTTTGCAGTGGTGCTTCCAGAAGCCTCTTCTCAAAGGCAGCAGGCTGACCTGCCAGCACAGCCAAAGGGGCTTCTCGTCAAGGATTGAGTTTTGGCTGACCTTCGCAAGGTAAGAGCTCCCTCCTGGGGACAGATGATACATTGACATTCTGATTATAAAAGCCAAGAGCCCTGCTTTCTGTGTAACTGCCACTGCCAGAAAAATGGAACTACGATGCCTTTAATAAAGGACTGATTCCAGTTGGGCAAGGAGAGGCAGCAAGTACAACAATTTGGAAGAGTGCCCCAAAGGCTGAGACAAGCTGCGTTCCAGATCAGTCAGCCTTACTCTACCTGCTAGATGTAACAACCTATTTTTAACAGGCATCTTCAGTCTTAGAAATATTAAGAGAATGCAAATCAAAACTACTTTGAGATATCATCTAACTCCAGTAAGATTAGCCCATATCACAAAATCCCAAGACCAGAGATGTTGGCGTGGATGCGGAAAAAAGGGAACACTTCTACACTGCTGGTGGGAATGCAAATTAATACATTTATTTTGGAAAGATATTTGGAGAACACTTAGAGATCAAAAAATAGACCTGCCATTCAATCCTATAATTCCTCTATTAGGTATATAACCAGAAGATCAAAAATCACATTATAACAAAGATATTTGTACCAGAATGTTTATTGCAGCCCAATTCATAATTGCTAAGTCATGGAAGAAGCCCAAGTGCTCATCGATCCACAAATGGATTAATAAATTGTGGTATGTGTACACCATGGAATATTATGCAGCCTTAAAGAAAGATGGAGACTTTACCTCTTTCATGTTTACATGGATGGAGCTGGAACATATTCTTCTCAGCATGGAAGAAAGAATGGAAAGAATGGAAGAAAAAAGTATCCAATGTACTCAGCCCTACTATGAAACTAATTTATGGCTTTCAGTTACAACCTAAGAATATGG
Organism: Loris lydekkerianus; assembly: GCA_963574355.1. Classification (NCBI taxonomy): domain Eukaryota; kingdom Metazoa; phylum Chordata; class Mammalia; order Primates; family Lorisidae; genus Loris; species Loris lydekkerianus. Next base: position 53,660 of record CAUYPK010136124.1, on the reverse strand, counting down.
GGAAGAGAGAGAGGGAGGGGAGACGACAGGGGAGGATGGGTGGAAGGAAGGGTGATTGGTGGGATCACACCTACAGTGCATCTTACAAGGGTACATGTGAAACTTACTAAAAGTAGAATATAAATGTCTTAACACAATAACTAAGAAAATGCCAGGAAGGCTACGTTAACCAGTGTGATGAAAATATGTTAAATGGTATATAAAACCAGTGTATGGTGCCCCATGGAAAAAAAAAAAAAGAAAGAAAGAAAGAAATCTCAGGCCCGGGCAGAGCCTGTGGCTCAGTGTGTAGAGCACCGGCCCCATAGACTGAGGGTAGCAGGTTCAAACCTGGCCCTGGCCAAACTGTAACAAAAAAGTAGCCAGGCATGTGGTAGGTGCCTGTAGTCCCAGCTACTCGGGAGGGTGAGGCAAGAGAATTGCCTAAGCCCAAGAGCTGAAGGTTGCTGTGAGCTGTGCTGCCATAGCACTCTACCAAGGGTGACAAAGTGAGATTCCATATCTAAAAAAAAAAAAAAAAAAAAAAAAAAAAAAATTTAAAAAAAGAAAGAAAGAAAGAAATCTCAGGCCCCTTAGTTATCACTCTTCAATTTCCACTCCCTCCTAGCCCTGGACAACTTGTAATCTTTCTGTGTCTATAGATTTGTTTATTCTGGGCATTTCATAAACATGCAATCATACAAAAAAAAGAAATATTAAGAGAAAATAAACACTGAGTACCAGATTAATTGAATCTCCAATAAAATTGGAATCCTGAATTCTTCCAGGCAGGAGGAGAGCCCTCAAGTCTTGTAGTAAACAACATCATAGAATGTGTTGGTCCTGGGTTTCTGGACTTTCAACATTGTTCTCCTAGAAAAATACTTTGAAATTTTTCCATTACAGTTGTTTATAATTTTTATGCTTTAGAAAAAGGGGGTAAAGGGGCATCGGGGGAGAGAATTTGTACATTACACATCATTCATTATTCCAAAAGTAATTGTATCAACATAAAAACATCCTAATATACTCAATAATGGCACTGGTAACTTTAAATATTAAAATCCACTTTAGAAAAAAAGGAACTTTGACTCACTGTCTCCCTCCAAATAAATAAACACAATCACTTGGCACACACCTTGATCTTCTTTCCAAGCTCCCATCCTTTCCTTCTTTCCACCTATTTTTTCTAGACTCTTATTCCCACCAGCCATGACATAGCAAAGAGTAGGGTGCTAGGGGATAGAGTCAGGATTGAAAAAATAAAAAATTCTGATCACCCCTTCTCCTTCCACATATTCAGAAACCTGAAGCTTTTTATAAAAGTAGTTTTTCCAGAATCTCTCTTCTTTTTATGCTTGCCCTGTCTTTAGCCAAATTTCTGCAATACATTTATCTGTTGAATTCTGACCTGTACCCCAAATTCCTAAAAGGTATATTTACAGATAATACCAGGTAGATTTCCCTGAATCTTTTGAAAACAATCTTCTTTCATCAAAAGGAAAATATCTCTCCTTCCACTTGTGACTTCCCAAGAGCAGAACTGACACTTATAAAAATCTCAGGAAGGCTGCAGAAAATTCAGAAATAGGATTCTATGGTGTCTTATCTACCGTTAAATTTGAAAATTAATGCCTCAAGTAATTAGGCTCTTTCTGCTTTGAGCTGATTAGTGAACACTAAAATTCCTGCTAATGTTCCCAAGCTTTTTTTCTGCAATGTAGGACTTACTTTCCAAATTCCACTGATTGCAGTAAAAAAAAAAAAAAAAAAAAAAAATACTCATGACCATGATTCTGAAGTGTTTCTGTCAGCCTGCGCTCCTTTTACAGGTGGGCTGGTGTTTATTGTGTTAGTCTATAACGCTACAACTTTCCACTGGCACACGAAGCCAGTGGTTTTCTAAAGTAGACTGGAATTCATTACCATGGAAACAAAAGGTATAAAAATCTGTTTTTATCTAATAGGAAAACCTAGAGGAACTCTAAAAAGATCAAAAGTGTTTTCAAAGTAAAGACCTAACTGAATGCATTATAACTTCAGGAGGCTTGAAAGGAGATATCAAGGAAGGTTAACAAAGGAGGGGGACTGTGTGGCCATCGTGAGAAACGCAGGCCCACTATGGGGAGGCCCTGAGGCTGGGTGAGGGATGCACAGATGGGGCTGCTCTTCAGTCTACCCAAAATGTGGCTGAAAGGACCCAATTCTCTTCATCAGCCAACGTACAAAAAATAAGGTTATAACTCTGGTTTCTCCCCACGTATGTGAAAGTGAATAGTCTGCTTTTCTGACATTGATAATATCACACAAACCCTGAACCCAATATATCCACCCATTCTAAACTAGACTCGGATAGAAACAAGAAGTAAAGAAAAGAAACTTAATATGAATATGTTCATTTTTTTTTAATATGCTCATTTTATCGTCTCACCATTTGATCCAGAATTTGATCCTGTGTGATGAGGAAATCCTATCACAGGTCATGTGTTTGTTTGGGAAAGGAGTAGGCGCAAACCACGTGCACTTATTTTGATGTTTTTAGTGTTTCCCTGAAGTCCAGGCAATTTCACCACATCCTGCCATCAACTTCAAAAACGAACTTTGGATATATTCATCCTTCCATGGAAAACTTCCTGTTACATAAACAGGACTAAACATCCGTAGTAATACAAACTCTTCCCATTCCGTATCCACCTCAGAAAACATCTGGAACAATAGGAAGTACCCATCAATACTGCTAAAAGAGCATTAAATTTCCCAATGTTTTCTGGGAGCTGTGTGGCTGTTCCAGCAGCAGGGAAGGTCCACGGGGTCATGGCAGTCAGATTCCATCCCTGTATTGAGGCCGCTGCCCGTCATGGATGTGCCAGCCAGCCCACCTGCCATTCTGGCCACCTATACACTAAGAGCATGAGGCTTTCAGAGCTGAAGCCCTCTGTGTTAAGGGCATAATTTTTCGGCTTGAAGGCAGTCTTTTAGAACAACAAGGAAAAATAATTTTACCTTAGAATAGGGTTAAACTAATAGCAGGACAGTGTTTAGAGAAAAGGAACTATACAGAAAGAATTTGAAAACGTAACTAAAAGGCAGTGCAGAGCAGCAATTGAAAGCATGGATATTGGGGTCCATCAGACCTAAGTTTGAATCCCACTTGGCCACTTACTTTCTGGGTAAGGCCCCCCGCTTCCTTATCTGAAAACCATACCTTTCTGACAACATTGTGGTAAGGATCAATTTAGCAGAGTGGCATGGAGGAAGGTGTTAATAAACATTAGCTCTTACACTGTTTCTATTAGCAGCAGGTGATGTGTAGCCTGGATAACTCAAGGCCCAGAAATAAGAGGAGTCTTCAAACATCTGAAAAATTGTCCCAGGGAGGAAAAAAAAAAATAACACATTAGAAGACTGGAGGGTTGGGTGGAGAGATCCTCAAGATCCTGTGATTCCAAGTATTTGGAGAACTAGGAAAAATTATCAGTTAAAAAAAAAAAATCTACTGGGCGGCACCTGTGGCTCAAAGGAGTAGGGTGCCAACCCCATATGCAGGAGGTGGCGGGTTCAAACCCAGCCCCAGCCAAAAACTGCCAAAAAAAAAAAAAAAAATACTATGTACCAAGCTTCCTAAAACATCTTTAAGATGTCCAGTGCCTATGGATCACAGTGGGTATTATCCACTCTGCTTAAAAACCATGGAATTTCACTTAATTCTGAGTTGTTTAAAACAAAGTACAATCCAAAACTGTGTGTTTTTCTTTCCTAAGAACCATTTTCTAAATGAGCATAGATTGGGATTGTGGGAGCTAATTCTCAGCATGTGGGTATTTTACTTCAAAAACCCTAAACCTATACCACCTTATCCACATGAAAAATTAATGCTACTAGTTAAAACATCATGAAATTTTAAAAAATAAAGTGTTAAAATAATATTTATTCATCCATCCTGAGCTACAATACTTTAGATCACTGATTTAACATCTGAAAAAATGTATCATGTGCTATGCATCATACAGATCAGGATAAGCGGAAATTTAATTGTAATTACAATGCCAAAAATACATGTTTTAGTTCCTCATGATCCAGAGAAATGTTTAAGGAAAAACATAAGTCTCAATTTAAAAATCCCTATGCTCCCAGCATGTGCTAAGCCCACCCTGCCACTGAGGCAGACCCTTGCTCCCTAATACTCCCAAGAGGACGTTGGCTCAGATCAGCCTGGAGCTGACAGATGGGGTATTCAGTAAAGGAGTGGCGCTGAATTATTTCATTTTCTTTACAGAAGGAAGCTGTGGGAAAAATATTCTCCACTTAATCTATTTTATTTTCAGCAAGGTTTTACCTGTAAATATTAATTTATGCACCAGCAAAATCACTAGATACTTCAGCAGCATGAATATATAAATGAAATAAAAGAATCCAAAGTAAAAAATGAAATTTTCAGTATCTTCTTTTCCCAGGCAGAGGAAAACATATCCAGGAATTTAAAATTCCATCCCAGTGGTTTCAGAGACAATGGAGTATCTCACATTGAGCTCCCATTTAAATAGGAGGGGTTGAAGAATAGAAATTACAAGTTAAAACACTGCAGCACAAGGAGAAAAACAATCATTTATGCCATTTTCAATACACAACCTATTTCCAAATCACTCGAAACCCTTTATATTTAAAATATTTTACCTTACTGAGATCTATAACCACCTTGTAAAACAGAGACAGTGCAGATATAATTACTCCCAGCTTACTCAAGGGTCAAGAAAACATAAAGAAGAAACTCTGAGCCCTTCAAGGATGGCGTCTTTCCTTACTGGAATGAGACAAATAAAATCAATTCACCGGTAAAGCATTTAATTTCTTTCTCACCAATTATGTATCTATGTTTAATAAATAGTCCAGATACGCATGTGGCAAATGAACAACAGAGAAAAATTTTTGATTTTAAGTTACATGGATTTCCAGAATGCAAAGGATGGGGAGCAGAGGGGGAAGAGGACTTCTCTTGGGTTTGATAGCCCCTTCCTTAAATCCCATAGCAATTTACCCACTTTACCTCTTCCTACAACTCTGACTCAGAGGGCACAGCATGACACCTCCAGGAAGCTCTGTGCTCACTGATTGGGATTTTTAACTTAAGCCCAGAGTTTTGTGCTCAGTGGGACATAGCACTTCACCTTTCCCTGGTTTGAATCCTCCTAGAAGACTCTTAAAGAAATCCTTTGAAGTTTTATCATAGCAGAGAGATGCTATGAGGAGGGAAAGGGGTTTCCACTTACTTCCACCAGATACAGCTGACCATGATCTGGTATTAGGTCAAAGGTTCATGGGATTTCCAGGCTTGGAAGGTCCTTCCTCCTCTTCTGGCCTCTCAGTTTGTACACTCCTCCCATCCTTCTAAGCCCAGCCCAATCTCACATAATTATAGAGCCTTGAGCTATGGAATAATGTTTGTATCCCCCCAAAATTCATATATTGAATTCATAATCCCCAATTTCATGGCATTAGGAGAGGGGGTCTTTGAAAGTTGATTAGCTCATGAGGGTGGAGCCCTCTTGAATGGATCAGTGCCCTTATGAGACAGGAGAAAGTTGTTTTGGTCTCTCTACCATGTGAAGAACATGGAGGGACCCATCTGTAAACCAGGAGGAGGCCTTCCCCAAGAAGCCAACCACACCTATCCTGCTTCCCCAACCGTGGATTTTCAGGTTCCAGAACTGTGAGAAATAAATACTTATTGCTTAAACCACCTAGTCTAAGAAATTCTGTTATATCAGCCCAAGCTGAGTATGACAACTTGGCTGAAAACTCTGATAGCTGCCGCTTCCTCACCTGTAATCAGCCTTCCTCTGAGCCCTGGAACCATGCAATAGCCCTCGCTACATCATTTTGTGCTGCTCAGTGCTATTTTATAGGTGTTAGTGATTTACTCTCAACCAGATTATAAGCAACATGACGGTTTAGGATCTTCTACTTGTTTCATATTATTGACTACATGCTAAATAAATAACCATTGGTGGGTTCATTAAATATTTTTACCTGTTGACGCGTTTCACCCACTAAGTTAAAGAAGGAGAATAAGTGGATAAACTGCTAGAATCTCTCCATCCCATTCTACTTTCTTTGTGGGGGAACAAAATTAGAGAGATTTAGCACTTACTGAGTTTAGAGAGCTATACCAGAAACTATTCAGCATTATCTCACAAGGCTACGATAGGACACTGTCTTAGGTCCTTCCTAACTAGACCACACAACTCTGTGTTGTGTTCATATAATTTATTTTTCCCTGTGACATCCTTCTATATCTGAGTAAATTATCCATATTTGAGTAAAGTGAAAATTTACTAGGGCATAATAGACATGTTTGTCTGAATATATACATTTTATACAGGTGGATAGGTCAAAGTGCCAGTCAAAATTTAATACATTTAGTTCCACTGTTTTTCTGATTATCCTAAAATGAATGTGACTTCTAGAAAAAGTAATTCCAAATAATTTTCATGCTTTTATTTCTGACATTTATAATGGCAATGACAGGAATTAGTGTCATGTGGACCATCCCTGGAAGAAAAAATATAATTCTTCCTTCAACAAAGAGAAATGTACTTCACCCAGAGTGGGCCTGTGTTTCAGTCATTGAGTCATTATACTAAACATGGAAAAGAAAGGGAATTCCAACTCAAAGGACAGACTTAAGGCTCCCACCCACCCCTTAGCTCCTCACCTTCAAACACAACTCCACCATCAGAGATGGAGTCTGGACCAGCCAGAATTAGTTTGGTGTCTTGTTGGGGGTTTTTTCTTTTTCAAAACTGAATCTTAAGAGCACTTTTGCTTGGGTGCTAAAACAATATTAAAATTTAGCACAACTTATCTTTGGGTTACCCAATCTTTTCCATGGTTTTCTATTTTTAAATAAAACTCTCTTAACACTTATCACCTGGATTTGGAAAGGATAGCAATAGATTACTTTCTGAGCTCCGATAGCTAGAACAAGGGGCTGGTGAGGTCCCAGGTCTCAAGTTTGGCCTTCAAGAAAATTAGATACCTTTGCCCTTGGCCAGAGCCTATTTTGACCTATCATTTTGTTCTGTTCCTTAACCAATGATACACCTTTAACACTAATCTGCCATTGTTCACAAAACAGAGTAAGTCACTATGTATGGTTGAAAAATTAGAGGACAGTTGCATAGCAAAAGGAATATCCAACTGATGGTAGACATATATATCTTCCTCCCCACTATCATCATTGTAATTAATATTTATAGGGTTTACTATGCACCAATGAGTGTGCTTGAGACTCTATGTACTTCATCTTATTGGTATTCATTAAAAACCTTAACAAAGAGGTGCTGTTATTATCTATCTAGTTTTTATAGATAAGAAAACTAGAATTTAGAGAGATTCCCTGATTAAGGTAACAGAGTTAATAAACATTATAACAGAATTTGAACTCAGGCAGTCTGACTACAGAGCCTGACCTATTTCATATAATTCCTATTAATCCATTTTGCTCCAAAGAAGAGTATCAGCACCCTGGGTAAGTACATTAAAATAATTTACAATTTGAATAGACTTCTCTTCATGATAAGAAATATGATATCTATATGTCAAAAACATCTACCAAATTCGCATGAGAATGATATGGCATTTTCTCTATAAATAATATAAATGCAAACTTTCCCAGAGCTAAGATGATAAATTACTTTGAGAATTCTAACAAATAGAATTGCACAATATATAATACTTACGTTTACCATGTACAAGACATAGTACAAGCACTAATCAAAGTTAAGAGTTTGCTTTTAATCCATGTGAGAAGCAAGGATAACCTAAGGTGCTACAGCACAAATATATTACCACTCAAACATCCCAAGAGAGCCTATGTGGCTCCGTGGAGGATACAAAAGGACAGGTCCATGACTTCCCTGCAATTGAGACTAACCAGTAGGTCAGGGGCTGTATGATACCAGGAAACCAGCCTCCCTATGCTCAGAGGGAGCCTGGAAGAGGCTCCAAGGGAGACTAATGGCCAACATTGAGAACACCTGTCTTTGAGCTGGTGGGGCTAATGCAGTAGTACACAGATTGGCCTCATTCTGGAAACAGATAAAGACGGCTTCAGACAGTGCTAGGCCTAGACCACTGTATCACACCTGACACTCCTTATATATTTAAAATACATATGATTACATGTACAGTTCTATTCCCTGAAGAGTGCATGGGAATAGGAAAAGTCCCCAATTACAGCTAAAAGACATATCTTGTCTCTTGCCAGAAAAATATGTTATATCAATTAAATGGGTAAATAGGCCCTCTCCCTACTGAGGGGAAAGGAAGACCTCTTGTGACCCTCTATTGATTAAGACTGCTGTGGAATGTTACTTGCAATCTCATTGCATAATGAAAATCAGGAGGTAGCTGTCATGGTTTCTGATGACAAATTGCTGGTAGCTGAGACAAATCACAGCCTCCTTCATCTCTTACTGTTCTCAATTCTCAGTTAATGTGTATCTTACAGTCTAAGTTTCTTAAATCAGTCTGCTCTACTGTCTGGGTAAAAACAAGTAAAAGTGGAAATCTGGGTGACCTTACCTTAGGAATCGTGTTCAAGTGACCATTACATTAATCATCACTCCTAAGCTCTGCATTATTGAATCAGAAACACAACTTTCAAAAGGGCACAGAATTAAAAATAAATCCACACAAACAGCTGCCATGATGATGACCAATATGAACGGAAATCCAACCAGGTATGTATCAAAACATAAAAGGCTGTACCCAGACAGAACACTGTAAAATCTCATTTTGTGTGATGCACTTGAACTTGCTTGGTCAGCCAGCAAGCAGTTTACATGGGGCAGTGGTTCTCAAAGTAAGGTCTGTGAGAAAAGCAATCTCAGCATTCCCTGCGAACCATATGAAATACCAATTCTCGGGCCCCACCCAAGACCTACTGAATTAAAAACTCTGGAAGTGGGCTCAGCAACCTGTGTTTCGACAAGCCCTCCGGGTAATTTTCATGCAAGCTGAAGTTTGAGAGCCACTGGACTGGAGACACGGAGCAGCATTCAGTTTTTCTGGAAAGGGACAACCGTTGGTTGCAATAAGCCATCTTCAGAAGAGTCTGGGAAGAAACTTGTGCTAAAACCAAATAAAACCACTGCAATTTTCAATTGTGCTGTAAACATAAAACTGCTCTAAAAAAATAAAGTCTGTAAAATAAGATTTAAAAAACTATAATCTCTAGGGCAAATGAGTAGAAAGAACACTTTCCACTTCCTTATGCAGATGTATTGATTTATTTACATATACCGTGACTTGTTCTTAAAGGTTTTCTGATAACTTCTATTCTGATAATAGCATCCAGTCAAAAATCATTCTCTTAGAAAGACTTCTCACTAATTCTAAAACAACCTCATTACCTAAAACACCCCATAAATAGGCATGAATCATTAAGTAAGCTCTTATGATGTCTTCAGTATTCACTATAAGATTTTTGACCACTTAAAGCTAGAAAAAAAGGAAAGTAAAAAGATTTAATTTAAATTTACCAAGTTGAAAATCTGCTCCACCAAACAACAGTCATAAAGTTCCTCTAAGAGTCTGAGCACATGACCATGACACTGATTCTAACTTAACAGGTGTCATGAAGAGTTATGGCCTGCGGTGTATGCCTGTGTCTTGGAAGCCTGCCTACCGCAAGACGCTTTTGGTAATTCATTAATTCAGCCCCTTTCTTGGTCTGAGAAAAGGCTTTATGATACAAAAATTACCTCTAGAGTTAACAGTATCTGGATGAGGCTCTGTTTGAACAGTTTTTCAAATCAGAAATGATTATAAGAAATCAAAGAATGATAGGTCTACTTTTAGTTCTTTGAATTATCTCCTTAGTGCTTTCCATAGAGGTTGTACTAATTTACAGTACCACCAACAGCGTATAAACCCTGACTTAAGCATTATAAAAGCTTTCCATGTAACAAAAACAATTCTATCCACTTAATATTTTGAAATTAAAAAAAAAAAAAGAAATCAAAGAGAAGTGACATATCTATCAGGGATAGGTAAAATAAATTATGGCCTATCCATATAAATAAAAACCAAGCAGCCCTTAAAAAACAGTTTTGCAATTCTCAATCCTGGACAAATATCACAATCACCTGATGATGTTTTAAAACGTACCAGTTTGGGCTCCACCTCAATCTCACTGGTCTTGGATAGAGTTTGGGCACCTATATTTTTTAAAAGCTATCCAGGTAATGCTAACATGCAGCCAAGGTTGAGAATTACTGAGGTAGAACTACTGCAACCAACACGGAAAATCTCTCTCGTACATACTACATATATAAATTATATCTATCTATCTATCTATATATATATATATTTCTTTTTTTTTTTTTTTGCTGGGACTGGATTTGAATGCACCACCTCCAGCATATGGGGCTAGAGCCCTACTCCTTTGAGCCATAGGCACCACCTATTTTTTTTTTTAATTGGCCACACAGTCTGTTGCCAAGGATAGAGTGCCATAGCCTCAGCCTAGCTCATAGCACCTCAAACTCCTGGGTTCAAGCAAACCTCCTGTCACAGCCTTCTGAGTAGCTGGGATAACATGTACCTGGCTAATTTTTCTATTTTTAGTAGAGATGCATGTGTGTGTGTGGGGGGGGGTGTCTCACCCTTCCTGAGGCTGGTCTCAAACTCCTGACCTCAAGCATACTCTTGCCTAGGACTCCCAGAGTGGTAGTATTACAGGCATGAGTTACCACACCCACCCCAGATATTTTGTTAATTTGTTAATTAAAACATAAAGATGTAAACACACATTTATAAATAAAATTGTATGTGTGAATTTTTTTAAAGATATATGTGTTTGGAAATGGGCTCTTTATTTTACTTATTTATTGCTTTCAAAATGAGAATTTTACTTATTTATTGCTTTCAAAATGAGAATTTTGACTTATTTAAGGCTTTCAAAATGAGAATTCCCTCATGTGTTTTGCTTATTAATTTGGTGAATTTTATTTTTAATTGACAAATAATAATTGCATATGTATACAAGGTACAGTGTGATGTCTTGATTTATGTTTACAATGTTAGATGATTAAATAAGACTAACAAATCCATCACCTCCCATACTTTTTGTAGTGGAAAAATTTTTAATCTACCCTTTTTAGAAATTTTGAATTATACAATGTAAATTTTTAATGTCAAAAAATCTGGTTAGCAAAAATGTGAATTTGTAGGAAAATGAGAAATCACACAAAAATAGGAATTCCTAAAATATACCATATTTCCTTCTTTCACCCCTTTCCTTCCTTCTGTTCCTCTTTCTAAAAACAAACAAAATTCTATTTCTTTCCTATCTGCCCAACATACATTATTTCCAATTTTGAGACTGGGATGAGAGGAGTAGAGAGATATGGTTTATTCATTTATTCATTATATAACATTTATTGGGTTCCCAGAAAGATCTATGCTGGTGCTACGAATACAACAGCAAACTAGATGTATGTGGAGCCTTCCTTCATGGTGCTTACGGACTAGTGGGGGATACAGACAAGTAAATAACTACAACAGAGTGGGATAAACACTAAGAAACACAGGCTGCTTCTTTTTTACATGTAACAAAGAAACTTAATCTAGTCAAGGAAAGTGAGAAAAGACTTCCCAAAGTAGAGGCTGACCTTCATCCTGGGAGTAACAGTACCCATGAGAGTTTTAAGAAGGAGAGAGATATTACCAAGTCTGCATTTTTTTTTTATTTCAGGTTAATGTGAGGGTACAAACAACTAGGTTACAATATGTTCGTGTGTTAGGCAGAGTCCCTCTTGTAGTTGTGCCTGCACCCCAAAAGTGTGCCAATACCCTTACATTGTGTCGATTAAGCGGGAGCACACCAGTCCCCTCCTCCCCTCCCCTCTCTCATTCCCCTTTCCCCCAATTTGAGTTGAATTGAGCTTTTCTCTTATGTAGGCGTGTATTAGATCGTCTACTAGATTCATATTAGTATTGAGTACATTGGATATTTTTCATTCTTGTGATAACTTTACTAAGAAGAATGTGTTTCACCTCCACCCAGGATAATACAAAAGACATAAAGTTTGCATTTTGATAGATTCTCTGTGAGTTTAAGTGTCACTCACCACAGGCAGTGCCCATTCTCCCCCAATACCACCACTTTGGGTCACTGTAAGAAAGAATACCCATCATTTCTCATCGAAGGAGAGTGGGCTCTTTCCAAAGTTAGAGTTTGCTACAGTACTAAAGGATTAACTGAAGAAGTCTGTCTCAATTTTCATTATCTATTTACCATCAAATAAGATTTAACATGAAATGTTACTTCCTGCCGAGTTTATCAGTTACGCTCATTTCTCTGTCCATCCAACTAGATGAGCCTGGATATGGCAGATTCGCCTTTTCATAGTTTTACCATTAATAAAGCCCACTGTATGTAATAAATAACTCACAAAGTGAGCAGCCTTAGGAAGTGGTTAGTACAATTGTGGACCTCTTAGCAGAAAATTTATCTTGATAAATACAGCAGGGTAGGCAAAGTCTTCCAGGGAATGGGACGCTTCTCTTCTTTGACTTCGTATAAAGATCAATTTTAGCCAGCATACTTCCACATGGGAAGAAATTATCTAGCCCAACCACAAATGGATTTCTATTTAAAAGTCTTATTTGATTGCTTTGGGAAGGATATACTACAGACCATCTAACCCCTATCCAGGCAAAGTTTAACTAGAAAAACAAAAGAGAGGAATTATATCTGACACTGTCCTCTTATAACCCAATTCATCTTTGTGGACATTCATGTGAGTTACCTCCAGCATCAATGTACTATTTTTAACATAAGAATGTTCAATCTTTTCTCAAAGTAAGACATGTGATTAGTACTTAAAGAAATACATCTTTTCGAATTTGAAGAAGAGTGGAAATATTCTGGAAAGGGGGGAAAATTGAGCTCTCTATAAAACACAAAGTTAATTTATGTGCTTCCCAATCGACATTTCTAAAAGGCCCCGTCCCTTTATACTTTATACTTCTTATAATTCTTTCAAACTAGACAATGGCTACTGAGAGCTGGGCCTCTCTTTTCACTGGGCTCTCTGCAATACAGGAGGCCCCTGCGGTGTCCTTCATACCTTTGTATAGGATAGACCTTCCTGGGATTGCTATTCTGCGGTTACCTCACCTTATCCTAATTAATACTACTATTATTTAAAGCCATTAACACACTATAGGGGTTAAATAATTATCCAGGTGATCACTCTGCCCCATGTTAGCAGATACATGACAGATATATGAGTGTGTGTGTGTATTAAGACATGGTAGTGCTTCTAGAAAGTTCACATTATTAAAACCTTGTTCTGTGGCTCTCAAACTTGGTTCTACTTCTAACACACCTGAGGGATATGAAACATTCCTCTCAGTAAAAACAATTTCCAGAGGAGGGTTTTGGGAGGCACACACCCAGTCACTGGGTCCTGCCATTTGAAAAGACTCTGGGTTGTTTTGATAATCCAGCACACACTCCTTTGGAGGTGAGGTGAGAGCAGCACACACCTCACCCCGTATCAGGATTGAGCACCACTGGTCTAGCAATCCATTCAGGACCCTAGGCCGAGGCCACACAGCATCTTCTGCTCCCCGGCTATGTTCAGCTCCAGCCACTTGTCCAACTCTCCCCTGAAGTTAAAGGGGCCAATGTTTTCCTTTGATTCTGAGCTTCGATAAGAAGAAAAACAAAGATAGGACATCACTTTGCAGTAGTTGGGATGAGCAGAGCCCCTTGCACTCCAGGCAGTCAAGGGGGCCATCTAGGAGGTACAGTGTCTGCATTTCAGAGACTGAAAGAACCTCCTCACTGATGTTGTGATCTCCTTTACAAAGACAAATTATTACACTCACCATCAGTGACCCTATGGGAAATAAAATTCTCCTCTGACTTAAACACAGACATACTTAGATACAGACAACAGATAATACATAGACCCTTTATGCTAGGTTTTGACTGTGAGAACATTGAGGAACACAAGGACAGGAGAGGCTGCCCTGCCTCAGGAGGCATGAGCGTGGAGACAGCAGTAGATAGGGATGCCTTGAGGACTTTGTGTTCTTCACAGTTTAGTTCAGGCACAGCCCTCAGGCAAAGACTTTCCCGTAGTTTTCTAACAGAGAACTGATAGATTTGGAGATTACTTCCAATTTTGTCCCTAATATTTTCTATAAAGTTTTAAACAGGTCCCAGACACATTCTTAAAACCCCAATTCATGTTTATTGCTGAGCAAAGAAATAAGTAAATTCATGAATTAAGACCTGGTTTGTATCCCTCATGAACAAGGTTAATTGTTTGCATGTTTTCATACAACTCCATTAATCCAGGAAAAAGTAGCAGTACATCGATTTCTGTGTATCTTTTTAGATTCTATAGGTGTTACGCTGTCCTGCAGGGGCCTAAGCTCTATAAAACTGTCCTAAAATTTACTTTTACTCCAGTCATAGCATTTGACTTAAGAAAATTATTATTATTCAGAATGGAACTATATGCCAATTCCCAGCACACTAACTGCTTATCATTCCTTTGATAGCTGTTCCAATATTTCACATCAGTTGCAGCATATGTGTAAAAACAGAAGTCATCCATACATAAAGTGGACAATTTTCTATCCCAAGAGTGACCATTATTATTTCATAATTAATATCACCATGGAGTGCTAGATGACGGTCGCATATAAATCAGCAAAGGAAATTAAAATAGCACAACAATGGTGAGTTGTCATTCTCTAATTCACACTCAAACAGTCTCAGATCAGCCAGAATGGTGTGGGCTGAGCACATACACCTCCTTCCTGACTGACTTTTGAACAATTGTTCAAGTCCAGTAATTTGAATAATAAATGGATTTGCTCCTGCGTGTTAAATGCTCACTCTGGGCCAGCGCACTGATCCCATTAGTTATGGCATCAACTATGACTATCATCCCCACCTGGCTAAAAGTGACCCACTCCCTGCACTTCAGTCAAGGAGAGCCCCTGCATGTGTTGCCCTGGGGCATTGGACTCTGCCCAAATAGTCAATAATAATTCTATCATCCAGTCAGATACAGTCTCTTCAGAATTATCCAAGAAAGTAGAGAATTGGACAGCCGATAGGGGAAGAGCAGAGAAGAGCAAAGACAGGTCCAGCCAGCTTAAAACAAAACCCATATTAACCAATGTGATGTAAATGCTCCTAATTCTATATGAAATCAGCACATTGTACCCCAAAAATGCGTTAATGTATACATGATCTATGTGTTTATTATTTAATAAAAAAAAAAAACCTTCCTCTTGCAGTCAGGTGATCTGGGGTTTCCTTCAGCAGCCCAAGGAACCAAAGGACATGGCCATATCCAGATGGAAGACTTCACCTACATATCCTCATTAAATATACCCAACAACCTAAAATGGTCTTATCATCACCCTCATTTTATAAATAAGCTGATTCTGTGTCAAAAATTAATGTAAACAAGCTTCAAAAAACTTCAAATAAGTACCTTACCTCCTCTGCCCCCCTCCTCAAATCCTTGCCCACTTTCAGGTAGGCACCAGACTCTGGGAAGTAGATGGGATTCACAGGAGTTAATGGGATGGATGAACAGCAGAACTGGTGTTCAAGGGAAGGAAAATAACAGGGAAGAGACCCTCCCAGAGGTTTTCCTCTCCTCCAAAAGTGGGTGCACTTGAGCCACAGTCACTGAGTCAAGAACAGAAGAGATGCCTTAGAGCAGACAAGGAGGAGATCAAATCTGAGAGGGGAGCTGGGGAAGTTTCTGTGCTGGACACCACTCCTGGGTAGAAAATGCCATGTGGCTCAGAGCTGGGACTGCAGGAGGAATCCTAGATCCCAGGCTATAGGAGGAAACCTGAAGAATCCTGGCTCTGCATCTTGCTGCTAGGCAACGAGTCAGCTAACCCAAGAGAAATTATTAACAACTACCTAATTTCTCTTGAAGGTTTCCAGAGATGGAGAATTAGAGCAACTTTGGCTGCCTATTTTAATTCTGTGTCCTTCATATTGCCAAGGGGCTCTTCCTAATGTCCTGCTCAAATGTCTCCAGCACTCCCTGAAGGCTGTTTGTGCCTCTTCAGTACTCCTTAGATACAGAGAGATTCTGCTCAGCATCCTCTTCATTTGAGAAAATTTCATCAATCTGAAAATAGCCATTAAGCTGCCTCATAGCATTTTCTCTTCTAAACTAAGGCAATTCATATACAGAGGCTGCACAGCCATTCCAGAGGAGGTTAAAGAACAAATTACACCACAACAAGTAGGTCAGACAAGGTATCTTCCAAACCAAAAATCCTTGGATTCAATTCCTTTCATCTTTTGTGTGACATTTTCCATCACTTTGGTTCATTTTTTCACAATATCCAACATCTATCAGACTTATCCATAGTCTTTAATATTTTTAAATCTGATATGCATAGGAATCATTTTTCACAATATAAAACAAAGGTTCATAACTCAGATTAAGTTGGAAAAGTTATGTCCCACTGAGTAAGAAATCAGAGTGAAAAGTATTTCTAATCAAATAAATTACATCTATTACAAAAGACTATATAATGGCTATTAATAAATAAAATGAGAAAGTTAATAAAAAATAGTGAGTTAAGGTACTTTATTTTCACAGAAATTTATACTTTTCAAAGTGTTTTTACCTATATGATTTCATATTACCAATTTTATCCAATCTATAAGGGCAATGTATAGGCAACAGATCATTAAACCTAAACCAAAAAGTCATCATCTGTCCTGCTAAAGTTGAACTTTTCACTTGATAAGAATTACACATAATTATTCCAACACTGTATCAAGCAGTCTGAATTAATGAGGTTCTGCTCTATTATAGTTATAATAAGCCTGACAACTTTATGGGCATCTTATCGCCCAGAGTGTCACTCCCATCTACACATTAGTAATAAATACTGTTTCTTCATGAAGAAACTTTTGTCATAACACAGCATCCCACCTTAAAGAAGTTTTATCGAGTAAAGTATCTTATAGTTCAAATACTATAGAAATGTGTTGCATGATAAATGTGCTAAGACTTCATTATTCTCTTTTAAAATTCTTGCTTTGATTTAAAATAAGCCTAACAAGGAGGTTATCCCAAGATGACAAAGACTCAGTTTGTCACAGAAATTATCACCTTCCTTTTGAGGGGAAAAAAAAAAGTGGTCAAAATTAATCCAATTGATTGTAAATAGTGGAACTACACCAACTCACATAGAAACCCAGGCACAGAATGCCCTATTTGAGGAAGCTCATGACACCGAGAGGGTCTATGAGCACTTTCCCCATCTTCATTTTCTTCTTAAACCTGCAGCTGGAGCCACAAAAATTCACTACACTTTCATAGTGGTCAGAAAGACAATGCCTTCACCTACCTTAAAAAGTCTTAAAATGTTAGCAACCATGATGGACACGGAGCTTGCTGCAGCACCTATGACGCCAGAAATCTTGTCAGGCTTGGTGAAAATGGGTGGATCTCCATTAGCACACTTCACATCAGAAGCATCTTTCTCTATTAATGCCTGCACAAATGTGAGAGACTGCTCCAAAGCATAGGTGTCCCTGGAGCATGTGTCAAGGATCCGGACACCCAAGGTGATGTTGGAAAGGAGATCAGGGTCCTTGTTAATCTGGTCAATTGCATAAAGCATGGCCTCAAGTCTGTGGATCCCCTTTTCCTTCTTCAACTCCCCACAAGGCACCCCTCTCTCGCCCTTTGCGTGGACAGGGAAGAGACCTCCCAAAATGATGTCCCCATCCACCCGTATGGAATGGGCATACTCCTGGCTGTGAGTTCTTTGCATCATTGTGAGGATCCAGTAGAACTTGGCAGTCAAGAGGAAGAAACAAGGGCAAGAGGCTGATCTCTTTCCCTCACATACCATTTTTTCCACAAGTGGTGTTGCAACCCAAGACCAGAAGTTTATTCTTGCCACAGAAGAAGGGGGACCACCTGAGGCTGCACCTTCTGGAGGCTACCATCAGGGCCCATGGAGAAAAGGCTCTGTAGGAATCAGCAAGTTTTCTTGATTTGAACGTCACAGTGAATCTCCATTAGACCCCTAAGGTTCAATTTTATTTCCTTATAAAGTCCACTTGCCTGGAATGGTGCAAAAGTTAGAATGACATCTGAGGTTCCAATGTTGAGATGAGGTCAACAATTCATGTCCTTGTAGTCAGCCTTGTAGCACAATTATTCCTGAGAGACGGGAGGGGGGGAAAAAGGGATTTCAGTTCAGCAGGTCCACATTTTCAAGCCCTGTTTACAGCAATCTCTTTTTAAAAAATTTTTTTCTCCTATTCAGTAAGAAAGTAATTCCTTTTGTCCCCCAGTGATTCTGAACACCTGGCTGCCCTGCATCTAAACAGGGAGATTGATGACACTTTTGGAGCAAGGGAAACAGGAAAGTATCAAAAACTAGGTTGATTCTCCCAAGCCAGAAACTATTTTTATTTATCATTTTATTTCAATAAATCCTATTGCCAAGAAGGTAAAAATCCTGTGATTGATGGCATTATGACTTTTCAAATCTGTTTTTATTTTGTACAGCTATCTGAATTATAGCGTTTAAATTTCATCAACAAAATCATAATGAAAGGTTATTTTTTGTGATGTAGTCAACAAGCCGGTCATCTGTTAATGATATTTTTTGTTGCCTCAGATTTCCCAAGGGGGAAAATGTGATTATTCAATTACAGTAAGAAGAAAGAAAGAAAGAAATCCATCCAAAGAGCTAAAAAAAAGTGTAAGTTTTATAACTTATACAAAATTAACATAAAATGTCAGCTATTTCATATATTCTTCTTCTCCAGTAACAAAATAAAGACTTGAAATTAAACATGTGGAGAGGGTTATGTGTGACGATATTCCTATCACCACAGTCAGGGTTTCCAATTAATTTGTTGGGGTGGAAGCAATGGGTATGCTTACAGTTCTGAAGTAAGCACGCCTTGATCCCAGAATCACTAGAGGCAAATCAGAGCTGGCAATCAAGTGAAGAGCTTCTTAATTTGTCTGACTCGGTGGGGAAAATAGCTATTTCATCAAGACTAGAAATAACCTGGAATGAAAACATCTATAGGCAAATCTATAGAAAGGGTTTTTTCTGGGGCCTTCATCCTCAAAGAATTCCATAATATTCTTTCGAAGACATTTAATTGAAAATGAAAACTAACTTAACATAGGGAATCTGATATTTGAAAAGCATATATAATTATCAGAATTGATTAATGTAACAATTTACTTTGGAAGGATGGTTAATCTAATGCTCATTTCTAACCTCTTTATGTATGAGTTTGAAACTTGAAATTTGAACAATTCTCCTCTCCCCTAGCCACCTAATATCTGGTTGTATTTTCCATTCACTTGTTAAAGTTGCTGTTCATGTAAGTTTCTTTCTGTCCTCTATTTCCCAAGAGAAAGGAAGGGGCCTCCTCAGGGGACAACTGAGCATATGCCCACACACCATCAGAAAAAGCTGCCCCTTTTTTTCAATTTCAGATTAGAAAAAGGAGCTAATAGTAGCCAATGCCCTGTATTTCTGAGTGTTCAGCTGGAGGGCTGGCCAGCCAACAGCCTACAGAGACTTCTTTGCTGCTATGACAAGTCTTCTCTCTTCCTGGCACATATTAAGCCTTGGATTTCCTCTGTGCTGCTCCCAAATACGTAGTCCTTTTCTGATTTTTCTCACTTCTTAACTGATGGTAACTCACACTCAATTCTCCTGGCAGTTGCTTCTCCCTCAGAAAATCTTTGATTGAATAACAGCCTGACCTCAGGCATTCCACTAAAGGAAATACTTAGAAAGCCAACTGGACTTTGTGGATGAGACCATTTAAGTGATAGACCGTAAACTGCACTGATGGCCCATTAAGAATAGGATTGTATTTTACAATTTCACAAGGAAAACCTGTGATAGAACTTCATTAACTCCAATCACTATTTGAAAACTTGAGACCAAGTCTACATGTTTGAGTTGACCCTTACTCTGACACAGCACGGAATGAATGGATAATAGGGTGAAGGGGAAATATTGGGGAGGAGGAACGAATGGGACCTGTTGTTTTTCAGAGACTAGCTTTTCTTTAGTACACCAAGCCACCTCCTAAGTACTTAAAATACTTAAGAGAATAAATGGTCTTCAATTATATAGAAATATACAAACAGTCCCTCTAATAATCACAAAGCATCCTTACTTATTCATGTGGCATGAACCTAGTTCCACTTGCTATGGAGTCCTGGAAGTAATAAAATCAAGTTGCCTTTAAAATTACTCGTGTTTGCAATAATGTTGAGTGTCTTGGATATCTCATAGGTCTGCCTGGAGCTTTAATTCAAGGAAAGATTGGGTGATGAATAGCAGTGAGGCAGGAATCAGTTTTGCTTAATGGATGAGTGCAGTGAAATGGAAAATGAGAGGCTCGGTTTTTTCTTTTATTTTGGTTTCATTTATTGAACACTGAACAGTTCACTTGAATTTTTGCTTGAGTTTCCTCCTCTGCAACATAGAATTAATTGCATGTAACCTCTCTGAAGCTTGATTTTCTTGTCTGTAAAGGGTTGACAGAAGCTGTCACACAGCATATGTGGAAAGCACAGTACCTGGTATAGGGTGAATGCTCAGTAGACAGGAGCTATTGTTGCTGACCTAGTCTGTAATTCATTATCTACTAAAGCAGAGCAACTTTGTCTATATTTACCCAGTTGGTGAGATTTTTACTGAATTTTGTTTGTCACTTTAAAAATAAAATCAGAGCTACTTATAAAATATTTAAATATTGCAGCTATTCACAATCTGATACACTGTCATAAAAATCAAAGACTCTTGATGGCTAGAAAGTTTAGTTTCCCTTTTAAATTCTAAAATTTATTGGAAAGTCTGTGAAAAACTACATCACAATTAGGTCACATTGTATAATCTTAAATTGCCTAATCTTTTCCTTATATAATTCTTGTGCACTCTTATCCTAGTTTGAGTCAATGGGTTTTAAAGAAATTGTAATCTTTCTGTACTATAGATCCAAACACCTCTGCTTTGTGTTCTGTTTTTGATTTAAAATATAGCAGCTTTTCTCTCAAACTGCCCTTCCTCCAGGGTTTGGTAGAAACCTTGTCTGTGCAAGGTGTGAGGTCCCTAATTCTGAAACTGACCTCCCAGGAAAGCAGATATCCTGCACTATGTCTGGGACCACAGGGAAGGGCCAAACAACCCTGCTGGGAAATTTAACCTTGACTCTCAGAGCCCCTCCTACACTGCCTCCCTACCCATGCTGAGCACACCATTCATCATCCACCATTAGCCCTTCCACTGGCAGTCCCACCGACCTGGGGCTCCTCAGGAGCAGGCCCTCTGGCTGGAACTTGAGTCTGTGGTTCCCTAATAGTGCCGTAGACGTTTTCTGAAAGGCCAATAGTAAGGACACCTTCTCATGGGTCAGATCCCAGAATTTTGCCTCTTTTTATTTTCTACCTATGTTCTCAGTACCAAAGACTCAAGTACCTAACATAGTATCTCCATGAATTTTCATGCAGTGACCATTAGCTCCTGTATAAATGAGAAAAGAAGATTCAGCTAGTGAATGGCAACGCTGCCAAAGTCCTCAGGTCCCCAAAGTGTGTCCTGTGCTTGGAGAAAGCCCCAGTGGTGCAGGAGTTGCTCTGACCACATGTGGCGGGGGGCCTGCCCCTCTACTAATATCTTTCATAAATGTGTACATCTTCAATGGTTAGCTCTCAATGAACAATAATGTACTAATTAGGAAAGGACAATCTGGGGGCATTTTCAAGAGGGTGATTCCTGAGTCTCTCAAGGGGTTGAGAATACCTGATATAGTTTTTCCAAACACATTTGCTTCAAATCGGTTTCCTGGCCTGCCTGATGCCGGTGGGAACACACCCACCCAAACTCGCAGAGTCTATTAAGGGCCTACTGTCACGTCTTCCTCTGGTGCTTAGCAAGTACAATTAAGATATGATATGGTTAAATCCTTGCTGAAGAATATCATTAACCAAGAATTGTAATTTTTTTCTCATAAAAAGACCAAAGCAGCACTCGGATGCTGCATTCTATTCAGCTCCTTAAAGGAAAGGTTAAGCTGAAAATTGTCATCAATTCATAAAAATGCCCACACTTGCAACTCTTTATGTTTGTTTTTGAAAATGCATCCTATTTCTGCATCAGCTCCCATGCTGCCACGTGTGTGTGTGCCTGGGGATTCTTGGTGAGGCAGAGTGGGAATGGGGCACAGTTCTCCCCTGGCTATGGAGGCCTGTAATTGGATCCCTGTCTAACAGTCACTGGCTGGTGACACTGAACATGTCCCTTCACCTCCATGTGCTTCAATTTCCTCATCTGTGAAACAAGTGAGATAGACCATAAGATCTCTAAGGTATCTTCTAGTTTTTCATTCTGAGATTCTATTATTTAATAATAAGTGAATATGAAATATGCACAAACATCAGAGCAAGGTTTTACCAGCTGAACAGAGTAACTGATTTTGCTTGCAAGCTGAATAACTTTTTCCCATCACTGAGAGGTTGTGAGAGCTCTTCTACCCAAACAAGCCCCGTATTAAGAAAATCTGATACAAGAGAAGCTGAAGTTACTGAATAGACAAATATGAAAGTGATTATTTGCATTACAAAAGAATTCACCACAGGCTTCCTTTACATAGCTAAATCTCATGCATTTAAAAAACAATCTGATTTAGTAGAATTCAATTTGTGCCCTTATTTTCCCAATAACACAGCTACTACAAAAAAAGACCATATTTAAAGTAATGAGAAGCCACTTTTATGGCATGTATCAGAAAATGAGGGAAAGGAGGCAACACTAGCACTTCTTGAAAGCCTACAGTAATGTGCCGGGAGCCTCACACACATTATCTCATCTCCTTCTTAAAATACACCTAGGAGGTTGGAACACAGCCCCCATTTGGAATACGAGGAACCTAAAACCAGAAAGAATGTGTATGTATAAGACTGTGTCTAAAGTCTCAGGCCGGATTTAAATACAGGACTCCTGTTAGCTTCTTTTTCTGGATGCAGGAGACCATGCTGGGTATGCAGCTAACCCTAATATGACCATGTGGACTGTAGATGGGATGTTCTGGAGTCCTCGGGGACCCTGATTGTACTCTCAATCCCCCCATTCATGGCACTGGGCAAGTCACTTCATCTGGTCTCAGTTTCGTTGTTTCTAAAATGGGAAATGATTTCTACCTTCCTCCTAGATTGTGAAATCAAATTATTATAATGTATGTAAAAGTACTTTGTAAACTCCAAGTGCTGTAAGGACGTACAGGGATACTATTTAACAATCAGTCCTAAAACTGAAATATTTTACTGGAGTATTATACTGAAAAAAACTGAGAAAACCATTTCCTGTCACCCTTAGGGCTGGTGAGATCTTAATAACAGTCATATGTCCAAGGAATCAACCCCAGAAAGCCCATATTGAGAGCACAGAGTTTGAAGAAAAGGTGGGAAGAAGGCTGCAAGAGGAAAAGTCAAGGTCTGACCTGGGAACCGAAGGTCATGGACACTTGGAGCCCCCAAAGAGCTATTCTGAAGGAAGTCACGACAAGATATTCTCCTGCAGTGAAGAGAGGACAACAGGAAAGCTTCCTAAATTACAGGCAGAAGATAAAGCTTCTGCCTCTGGTCATTACCACCGGGGAAGTCAGCCAATATTTCTACCTTTGGGCACAACCCTACTGGGGAAAAGTAGGAAACTGGCAACACATGTGCTCAACAGACTCCATGTACTCCACTTGGACCTTCCCTAGATCTTCCCACTTCTGCTCAACTGCTTCCCTGCTCTCCTCTCCTCAGAGCTGTGTCTCTTCCCTCCCTCAGAGCTGAGATGGATGTGTCCAACCACGTCTCACCCCCAAGACCTTATTCTCTTACTACTTTGGCCCTCCCCAGGGGGTAAGTTATTAGCAGGCACCAAAATTTGAAGACACTTTACTGTCATTCCCCAACTGGAACATCTGCATTTCCAAGATGATTCCTAGGACAGCCATAATTTCTTTACCAAGGAAATGTTACCATTATACTAATATCACCATTAACTAATAGTTAAGACTGGTGATGCAACAAGCCAGAGAGGCTATGAGTCAGAAGCCTCTCAACAGCGACACTCAGCTCACTCCAACAGCAGTGCCCACCACTTATAAAGCATGTCCTGGGATGAGACAGCATTATGCCCCAGGTCCTTCCCAGTGAGTGAGTTCATCACAAATAGTCAAAGCACCAAATAGAAATGAAAGTCAAAGAAAATCTATCCTCGCTGAGAGAGGGAAAAAAAAGAAAGAGGAGGAGGAACAAAGGAAGGAAGGAAGAGAAGGAGGGAAGGAAGAAAAGATAAAAGAAAGCCCAAACCTAAATTCCAACTCCTACCAGACAGTAAACCCCCTTTTGGAATGAAAGCAATATAATCCGGGTGGCTCCCTGCTCACAGTTTCTCTTGGAACAACCAGAACTGACAGTCCTTGCTAAGCTACATGTGTGAATCTGGTTACACCCAAACAGGGCCTAGCAAGAAACTAGCAAGTTTCTGGAACCTTTGCGAGCCAGCCTACTCTGAAGGAGATGTGGCCAGGTCTTTGCTGTGGGTCCCGTAAGAGATAAATTATTTTTGCAGCATTGTCTTTTAAGATGCTGGGACAGAGCAACTCTCCTCCCTGGACTAAATAAAGCAAAGCCCTCTTAATGTTGGGCTAACTACCTGAGGAAGATGATAGGAAAGAAATTTGGAAGGAAAAACATTGCCATCATGAGCATGTGTGGAGTGTCCTGCTCTGAAGACCATGGAACATTCTTACACAAAGAGTGGCACGCAATTGCCAATGTTAATATCAGCTGGGTTATTTGCTGCATAAATACCAATTAAACAAGCCCCACAGCAGCTCCAACCTGCCCATCCAACTTTGAAAAGAGCACATCTCCCCAGACCTGTTTCTCCAGCACTCCTTGGAGCTCAGCCCTTTCTTTTTGATTTCTTTTGGATTTAGATGTTTTTAGAATTATCCAAGCAGCATAACTTGTGGAGCGACCATAATAGGGCAAAACTAGCTAGCACAAACCAAGTAGAACAAATTGAACCTAAATAACAGTATAGAGATGTTAGCATTTTTTCTTTATTCTGGGCAAATCATCTCCTACAGAGCCTCTCCTCATCTATGTCTTCCCACATCCCTTATTTAAAGGCAAAAATTATCTGTCTTTATCTTAGACATGGTACAACCTGTAGTTGACTCTAAAATGGGAAAACTACATTTTAAAATGTTTTGGTTCATTTTCCCTGATGGATAAGGCTTTTCTTTTCAAAATTATCAAACCACATATTTTCAAGAACCAGAGAATGAATTTCACACCGCTGATTCTGTCCCCCATAGAGATCTTTCACGATATTACTCACAAGCAAGTGACCAACGTAAACTAAAGTGGTTTCTGTAGCCCTTTGCAATTATTGACAAACAATTTCATAAAGGAAAATGGAAATTACAGGCAAGTGCAGTAAGCTGTTTATCCAAGATCTACCTGCTGGTGGCTCTAATTCTATTTTTCTTTCAAGCAAAATACAAGCTATCATTGAAACGCGTATCTCCCGTTCACAATTTTTCTTGTAAGTATTCCCAGCACCGACCTGGTTTTCTAGTTCAGTTAGCTGGCAGGATTTGTATTCAATAGCGGTAGTGATTGAGACCCTTAGTGTATTCTTGGGTGTTTGCAAGACTCCCACACCATCAGATCTGTGGGAAAGGATCACCCCCACATGGCAAATAGGCATTCGCTCCCTGGGCGAGTTTCTTGGAGAACTGAGGGGTTTGCGGCTTCTGCAACCGACTAATGGGTCTGTTTTCACCCCTGCCACCTGGAGTGCACAGTCACCCTCTGACCCCAGGCTTCACAATTTGAACCAAGGGGAAATCACTCCTGTAGGGAAGCGTGGGGGTGCCGTTTTGCGCATTTGGGTGATTCGCATGCCTCTCTGCGTTTCCTTTGCACGAAAGGAGCCTGTCAGACAAACGGGATTTTTTTATTGTTAATTTCTTCGGAGATGGGGGTCGTTATATTATCACCAACTGTAAGAACCTCAAGGGGTCTTCCAGCTCTTTGGCTGAGCAGATGGGCTTGCGCTCCGTGTGGCTGAGAGGTCGCTAACTCTGTCTCTATCTCGTCTCTACGTCTCTCTCTCCACCTCAGACAGCAGCCACTCACCCCGCCCTGGGTTCCCTCTTCCCCACCGCATCTTCTTTTTGGCTCAGTTCCTTGGGCACAGCCCAGGGCCGTGGGGGCAGTACCTGGTTCCTCAAGCCTTTCCCGCGCCGCCGGGGCATTCCGGCGCCGCCCGGGATCCAGCCCCTGCGCGCAGCCAGGCCAGGAGCGCCTCCGCCTCCGCCGCACCTGCCGGCCGGTGAGCCCACGCCCGAAACCCGGGCCCCGCCGGCCGCGGGGCTGCCGGGGGGCTGTCGGGAGCATCTGCCTTTGCTTTTTAAACAAAATCACCGAGACCTTTCCTCCTCCCCTCAACCCCAACAAGACTGGGAACTCCAGCGTTTTGCCCGAGAGCCACAAAAGGTGGGGGAAGTACGGAAATCCCAACCTCAGGGGGCTAACTCGGAGCAACGCCAACTCAGGGCAGTAGGTGCCCGGTGCTGAGATACGGGTATCCCCCGCGACCCCCGTCTTCCCTAGATCTGGGTTAGACATCCATCCAGCCCACGCTCGGCAGGCGGCGGTTACCCCAACTCATCCCGGAAGCCGCTAACTTCGGAAATCTCTCCCGTTAGATTCGCACGAGCAAGGTACCTCGACATCTTGGCGGGGCAAGTCCGGATTCCGCCAGGGCAGGTCCAGGAGGTCACCCGGGGCAGGCGAGCCGCGGCAGAGCTCTTTAAAATCCTGCGCCGCCCGCCCCATCGGAGCACCGTAGGCGCGCCTGCCCCCTTCCCGGCACCCTTCGGTCTCCCATTCATTCGCCAGCTAAACTTTTGGGGGATCACATCTGCAAGCCCTGGGAGTTCCGAGCGAAGCTTCCCTCTTTTCTGACCCTCTTCACTGGAATGTAATCATGGGCAGACAAGAGGGGTGGCTGCCTTGTTCTTTGCCACGTAAAATCAACAGACGCCCAATCAAGCCCCGATGCCGGCCAGCCCCTCGCCCCCTGGCGCCCACTCTCTCCCCCCGTGCTCGTCACCTCCGCCTGCCAGTCCTCTCGCAGACTCCGGGTGAGCGAGTCCATCTACTTAACGCCCAGGAAAAGCAGATCTCTAAAGTGATCTGGGAACGAACGGTCCACCTGGCTGTCCACTGAACGGTTTGGGGGAAGAAAGCGGAAAGAGGAATAAAATTAAGGCGAATTCTCCTTTTTCAGCAAGTACGGCGTTTGGAGGGAGTTTGGGGGCTGAGGGCTTTTTGTCCTGTGATTCCACACTTGCTTTCCTCGTCTCTTTCTGCGGCGCGGCACCGAGTCTTACCCTGCTTCCCGCAGAGGGCGCGGCGAGAAAGCCCGCGGAGACCCCGCAGCTCCATGTCAGCGCCGCCGCCGCCGCCGCCGCCGTCGCGTGAGGCGAGCACCGCGGCCGCACTTGTGGCTGGTCTCGAGGCTGAGGGGGCTGAGCTGGCCGATCCGGCGCCAAGTCTCTTCCATGTGAATAACAAATACTCCCACCGGCGGCCGGGATTGGTCTGCGCCCGGCGCCTCCCGTTCCTCCGCCCGCGGCCGTTCACCCCGCGCGGCGCGGGGAGCCGCGGCTGGGATCGCGCCCGGGATCGCCAATCGCTTCGCGCCAACCAGCCACCCTGGGAAGCGGGAGGAGGAACCCCGAGGGGCGGGAGGCCCGGGATTTCGGTGTCACCGAGCTGCCCTGGCGCGGGCAGAGAGAGGGACACTCCGCTGACGGATCCCCCTCGGCGCTTCAGCCCGAAGCGGTGAGGAGACCAGAAATATCAATAGTTCTGATTTTTAAAAGTCGCCCCCACCCGCCCCGCCCCAACAGAAAAGGGAGGACCCAAGGACTGAGGGGAGAAGGGTGGGAAGGGTGGAAGAAGCGAGAGCGGGCGGAAGGGGGCGTGTGGCTGTGTAGGAGCCCAGTGGCTCCAGCTGCGCGGAGAGCCCCGGACCGGCGCGGGAAGGCGCCTCACCAAGCGCCCTGGGCACGGCAGCAGCCCCCGCGAGCCTGGGCCCCCTCCTTATGAACACAGCTCGGAATAGAGTCGCCGAGAAGAAGACATGGTAGGGACAAGTGTCCCGCCACTCTCTGTCTCTTCAGGGATGCTCAAAGCGGAGCCCACAGGCCGTGCGGGTCCCCTGCAAAGTTTGCCTCACGCGGCGCGGCGGTTCCGCCATTTGTCCTGGCCCGGGGCGCAGGCCCCAGTTTCCCCGGCTCCGCGCCGCCGAGGGTACCGGGAGCCATTCTCTCCGGAACCCGCGGAGCTGCGGGCACTGCGCAGCAGGGGGCGCGAATGGTGGTAACTGTCACTGTCGTTTTATTGAGATGATTCAAGGAGCCGCAGACGCGGGGCGGGAATCTCCGAGGAGCACCTTGGTTTCTGTGGGGGAACCTCGGGATTCCCTCGGCGGATGGAAACGCGCACAGTCCAGCGCCCTGTCCGCTCGTTACCTCCCGGGCGCCCCGACACCCGCACCCGCCGGGGCGAGAGAAACTGGGAGCCCCCTCGGAGCCCAGCGCCCCTGCGCTGCGGCCGGCCCGGCCTTGTATTGGTGAGAAAGTTCCATCTAGAGGCGGCCGCGCGCAACAGCAGGTGGATCCCGGGCTGGGAGACCCGGGGAGGGAGCCGCGCTGTGAGAGAGGGGCGGCCAGGAAGATGAGGATGGAGGAGGAGAGGATAGACCCCCACAAAGGCAGACCCTCTCCCCTCCATTTGGCATCTCTACAAGAAATTTCAAGCATCGTTAATTTCCTAAGCATCATGATAGGTATCTTGCAATCATTCCCATATACAGGGTATCCCAAAAGTCGCCCCTAAAGTCTCCATACATGAATAAAATGGGAAATTGCAGCTAAATGTATTCTTCATCTATAAAATATTCACACAAAATTTTACAAAGATGTGGACAACACGTAGAGAATATTTTGTGAACATTCTGTAAAATTTTGTAATGAATATTTTAAATGAAGATACATTTAGCTGCAATATCCCATTTTCACCATGTATGGCGACTTTAGGGGAGACTTTTGGGACCCCCTGTATATCACTTATTCTGTTCAGGTTTCTTTAATTTTCATATCAACTCTGATATGATCAAAATTGTTAAACCTACGTCTATAGATGAAGGAGGAAACCGAGGCTGGAAAGTAGTGGAGCCAGAAATTAGAGCTATCTAGCTTCAAAACAGGGATTTTCCCAAGGCTAGCATTAGGTGTGAAATTTCAATTGAGAAGACAGCTGTCTCTTAAAGCTGGTTTCATAAAGCTGCCCTCAATCTTTATCACTTACAAAAATCTACAGGTTTCTAGCCCAGCTCTTCCCCTTTCATTCCCTTTCTTTCCCATTTCCTTCCATTCCCCCTCCCATCACCACACAAGAGACTCTGATTATAAAATCATTCTTCTATGGCCACAACCAGCTGAAGGGAGAAAGGGGAACTTGGAGAAATAAATGGGTTGGGTCTTCTGTCCATGAACTTTTCTGCATAGGGAACCTCAATTCAGTGTAAAGACCTCATGCCACCCTGAGGGGAGTGGCCAGTGCAGCCTGGGACAGGGGAAGGTTGAAAGAGGAAGAACCTCTAATTGATGCACAGATGGAACTGAGTGGGCTCATTGTTTCATGATTGGGTGTGCAGTGGGAGATTCTCTTAGGGACTGGAAGATCTCCCTCCTCACCAAGAAGTGTAAAGGTCAGATCAGCGGCCTGCTTCCTACAGCAGGCAGCCCACCCCAAACTCCAGACTGGTGACCTCTGTCTGAGCAGAGTCATCAGAGAAAACATAGAGTTGTGAATAAATCCCTCTCTAGACCTTTCCCTCTGAGTGCATTGATACATTTGGGGATAAAAAGAGACGTGAAAGAAGGGACAGGCAGAGTTAAGCCTGCAAGTATCCTGAGCACACAGAGCTGCTGACCATACATGGTCTAAATCATCTGCTACAGCCCCACTGTGGGCCCAGTAGGATTGTGCCTAACATGAGCCAAGACAGCAGTACACTGGGGAGCCCCTTTTCAAAATGAGGACAACACAGCTGGCTGTGACTTTGGAGGCTGCTGGGAGAATGGTGACCAAAGACCCCATTCTTGGCAAGGGAAAGCACCCCCAGAAAAAGAGGTAAATTAAAAAGTAAGCTGAGTGAGTCGAAACAAAGAAAAGTCAGCCTGTTCCCTCCCTCATCTTACCCTCTGGGCAAATAGACTTCAACAAAAGCAGAGTGGAGCAAACACTCAGGGCCGTTGCCAGAAGCCCACAGACAGGCAATGGACACTTTTAATTCTACTCCATGTCTCATGTTTCTTTCTTTATCGTTGTTTCTAACTCTATATTTCTTTGGTCGGTCACCACCAGTGTCTACAGATCTTAGTGGACCTTGCTCCCAGGGCAGGACCCCGACATTTGGCACCCAATGACAGGAGGCCTGCCAAGGCTGAGAGAGCTGCACAGGAGAGAAATGTCCTTTCCCTGCGGATCATTACCTACAGAGAACTGGTGTCTTCCAGGCACATTGCTGCCCTTTTGGGTGCAGTCCTTTGAGAGATAAGTAGACTTATACTTAGGCAAAGTATAATTCTGATGCTTGGTTTTGCATTATGTTTAACTCTTAATACCTAGAATGGGGCCATTACTCAAATCCTACATAAAATCTGCTCCATAGGGAATAGAGCTCTCATGTAGTCTTCACTGTTTCCAGTGACTTTTCTAGTAGCCCCTGAGCAAGTGCCATAGGCTCATGTACAGGTTATAATCCACCCAGACTGATAGCAACACTGGGGCACAAAAAGAGAGATTGTCTCCAAGAGTGATCAGTCCCTGTCACTAACCTTCATATGAAAAAGGCATCGGCTATGCAGCCCTATTCATCAATACCAAATACCATGACTGCTTGCTGTGTGGTGTAGTCTGAGTCCGAGGAGAGTGTCTGAAGTGCAGGCAGTCCAGTCAAGCAGATGACTCCAGAGTCATCTACCTCACCTTCCCGTGGGCTCCCACCGTCTACAAACTTCCAAGTGTCTTTAGAAAGTGTCTGACCTCATCGTTCTTCCCACCCCAAATATTTATGCAAGCCAAATATGTTTCCTGGTAGTTAATCCTCCAAGAAGATTTGCCTATAATCTTCTCATTTTCAGTTGATTTAAAATGTGAGAAACTGCCCATGTGTTAGAATATGCAAACAACAATGCCATATGCTTGGGGTCCATTTAACTCAAGCTGTAATATATATTCCACACATGGAGATTTATACCACAATTCCTGCTTTGGAGTAGTAATTATTAAGTCTGGGAAACATTTTAAGGCTACTCACCCAGGAGAAATATCAACAGCATGAAGCTCCCACCTGGAGCAAAGCTGGAAGGGGAAAGTAGAAATAGGATTTGTTTCTTTTGGAAGCTAAGATAATATTTTTCTTGCTAGACCATCTGCATGTGGCAGGGAGTAGACCATGTGGGCTTTGTTCAGTTTACTGAGACACTGGCTGGTAGGAGCAAGATCAGACATGTTTGATGGACAGATAGGACCACTGAGGTTCAGGACAGCAATGTGCTCCACACTCCCACAGGCAACCCACACCTGCATACAGGAGTCATGGGAAAGATTCCCAGACAATCTGTCACGTTCAATGTATGTGCATCTCTACTGGCTTCATTTGGGTTCCCCAGAAGCACAACCTGAGATGAGGATTCAAGGGCAGGTGAAGGAAACCCCAGGAGTCAGGTGGGAAGGTGAATAAAGGGCACATTGTCAAGCTATGTACCACTGTGGGCAACTAGAAATTAACCCCAGTGGGGAACTCTAGAAGCCAGTGTAGAACACATACCAAGAGTTGTCCCAGCCTAAGGGGAGCTGGAGTGTCTACACACCAACACCTATCAATGGTTCAGTTGTTGGTGAAGAACTGCTCCCAGATGATGTTAATTCTCAGTAATTCCAGCCTATCTCAGGGGTGGCAAAGCAGCCTCTAGAAGCCATGTAAACACCTACTACAGTAAGTAGGCAGGTGGTGTGTAATCAAGTGGCAAGGGTGAGAAAATATGGGTAGGTCATACTTAACATCTGCAACACCTGCTCTTAGGCAAACATCATAAAACATATACTGATCAAGGCAATGCCTCTTCATGCTCGATGCCAGGACCTCCTGCCTCAGACTCACTGGGGTATTGGCTGTAAGCACAGATTGCTGGGTCCTACCCCAGAACTGTTAGAATCAGACTCACTGGGATGGAGCCCGGAAATCTGCATGTTTTGCAAACATTCCAGGAGATTCTGATGATGTTAACTAAATTGACTGAAATTGACTTCATTCAGGAAATCTTTCACTCACAGCCCATTTAAATACATAAAAACTTGCTTACAAACCTAAGAAGGCAGAACTCGGAAATCAGAACCCAGGGAGGGGATGCCAATGCTGCTAAGATCTGTTCGTGGCCACAAAAGCTCCTTTTTCTCTCTTCAGTACCACTCTCCCTTTAGATAGGGCTGAAAACTGAGGCAGTTCCATCCAGTCAGTATATTCCAGGGTGTGGAGACAAGCAGCTATGTTCCAGCCCTAACGTTTTGAACTTTTAACCTTTCTGCCCTGCAATTCCTTATCCATAAAGTGCAGGTGGCAAAGACAGACACCTGTGAAACCACAATTCATGTTCCCCTTCCCAGAGAGTCGGGGCTGCCCCCTCATGCACACACTTAGAGATCCTCACCTCCTTTGCATCCAGATGGGGTAAAATATCTAGTTCTAACTTGTGAAGTGAACAGGAGTGATGCATGTTACATTTGGCCAAAGAAGATAAGAAGCCTTCTCATCTTTTCTTTATCCTCTGCCAATGGAAACAGAGAACTTTGCAATCCTACAATTGGCACTCCGAGGTGGAAGGGCCTTGGGTCCCCAAATTTTCAAGATGAGGATTACTGTCTGCCTATCAGAAACATCGAAATTTTTCATTGTGTTGAGTCACTGAAATTTGGAAATTCAATTGTTATAGCACCTGAAGTTACTTCTATTAATAAAGTGGACGTGGTAACATCTGTACCCACTAATATAGGGGTCACAAGGGGGAAAATGCTCCTGCTTAGCAAAGAATCATGGGAGGTCAGGTCGATCAAGGTCACCTGCCCTTCCTTGGCAACATTTAGGCACCCAGAAGCATAGGGCCACATCCGTGTCCTTCCCAAGCCCAGTCCTACTTACACCAGGCATGGCATGGCATGGCCTAGGAGAAGGAAAAGATAGTATAGCTGTTCCACTTCACTCATTCACTGGGACCAGGGACATCTTCAGGCCAAGGAGAAGAATTGCCTTTCACCTCTTCTAATATGATCTCCTTCAAAAAAAAAAAAAAAAATATATATATATATATATGATTTTCCTATACTACCTGAGTAGAGGAAGCTGTGTTTTCCACAAGTCCTGGAACATACTCACTATTCTATGCCCATCAATCTCAGACCAGTTCAGTCCTATCTTTTCCTGAAAAACCTTCCCGAACTTCTAGAGCACACAATATAGGTGCTGGTTGCTCCTTTTTCTACATTTTCTCCGTATTACTGCACATCTGTCAGGCTGAACTAGACTATCTTATGGTGTAGGGCTGTGACCTCATTTGGGTCCTCAAGCATATAGTAGGTAATCATGAGTTACCTGACTATTAACCCTAGAAAGAACCGAATAGCCACACTACCACCACCACTGTTGTTGTAACCACTACCATCACCACTAGCACCCCTCACACACACAGCTTAGCTCCCTTCAAAGCTAGAAAGTGACCCTAGAAAAATCTTAATATCTAATTATATTATATAATTAATATATAAGCTTAATATCTAATATTTTAAAATCAGTTTGTTAAAATTGCTAGATGTAACTCAACCCCAAATGTGACTTTGATTCATATATTTCATCTCTTCAGGTTTGAAAATTATTTAAATCTTATACTATTTTTAAATTATTTATTAGATTTTTCATCTGAATCTCAGAAACCTGAGTTAAGGAAAGCACTTAGGACAATGACTAATAGAAAGAGTGTAAATGTTAGCTGCTAGCTGATAATTGTCCAGAAAACCATCTATATAATATTTCATATGGGTTTAAGTTCATAACAAAAACTTCTTGTGATAATCTTGATGTCAGAAAGGAGCATTAGTTTCATGAGACCTGCAGCAGCATAATATTTTGGCTCATTTTGCTACGTGTCTTTTAACTGACCAGGTAATAATAGCCAAACAAAAGTATGGCTTACTAATCAAGTAACTCATGGTTACCTTGGCTCAGGGGCCCAAATTAAGTCACGGCCACTACACCATATGGACAGTCCAGTCTAGCCTGACAGATATGCAATAATATAGGGAAAATTTTGGAAAATATAAAGCAAAAGATAAATCATGTAGGTCAGATTAGGGTGCTGTAGGAGTTGGAGAAAGTTTTAAAAAGATAGGCTCAAACTGCTCTAGGAAGGAAAAAATGATAAACATCTTCCAGTGCGTGTAAGAAATAGCTTCCCTTTCCAAGGTAGTTAAAGATAATCTACTAAATTATTATTTTTCTAGGTACAAAATGTGAGTTAAGGTAAGCAAACCATGAACCCCACCTAAAGGTACTGAGATATAAAAAGGACTCTTTTAAAGGAAGAGTTTACTAAAAAGATGGCATATTAATTATCTACTACTGCATTGCAAATTGCCTTAAAATTAATAGCTTTGTACAACACACATTTCATGTCTTATGGTTTCCTTCAGTCAGAAATACAGTCATGGATTTTCTATTTCTCAGCTCAGGTTCTCCCAGAGGGTTGCAATCAAGGTGTTGGCTGAGGCTTTAATCATTCAAAATGAGTTGAAAGTTGGCAAGGGCAGGATCTGCTTCCTGCCCTCCTCAGTGGTGATTGGTAGGATTTAGTTCCTTGTGGGCTATTGGACGACAGCCTCAGTTCCTCCTCAGTGGTGATTGGTAGGATTTAGTTCCTTGTGGGCTATTGGACTGACAGCCTCAGTTCCTTGCTGGCTGTTGTCTGGAGGTCACCCCTAGTTCTTTGCCACATAAGCCTTTGTATGAGGCAACTAACAGATGGTAACTGGCTTCATCATTGAGTAGATGAGAAAGAGCAAAAGAATGTTATAAAAGTTATAGCCTTTTGTAATCTAACGTTGGAAGATTTTCCATATTGTATTCATTAGAAGTGAGTCTCTATGTCCAGCCCCCACTCAAGGAAAAGGAGAAGTCTGCCTACCACAGGTGAGTCTTCAGACGCTACTTGGAAGATACTGTTACAGGGGGAATTGCAAAGCTTTAAACATGCCTGTCTACCACTAGATCAGGCGCTCAAAGCAGCTGTTAAGCAAGGAATAGCAAATACCTATTTATAACACATCCCACATAACAAAGGGTTCATTCCTTATTGCATTTTAAGGGGGAAAAGCAGTGTGTGAGGTAGAGAAATAACAGTGGTCAGGGATTCCACTGCACTTTTAACAGATTTAATTTTATTCTTTTACTTCTGCATGGTTTCAAAGCACTCTAAAGGATTTCTCCTGCCCACACCTGACATCAGTCTTATTTCATCCTTTCTTCTCCTTTTCCTCTTTCCTTCTCACCTTCTCCATCGTACTTAGTGGTGACTTCATCAGCGTGAAATGTGTAATCATCATTTGGAAAAGTCATTGCACTTCTAATGTTTCCCCCCCCATGTCAAACTGAGACAAGAGAAGGAGAGAAGAAGGAAAGGGATCAAAGGGAGGGGGGAGGAAGGAGAGAGAAGAGAGAAAATTAAGGCTCCGAAAAAGACTCTTGCCATCTGTGTTTTTATTGCCTTAAGTTAGAAGCAAGGGAGGAATCCCCACCTCCCTTCTCTAAACTAGAGAAGCAGAATCCAGGAGGATTGCCAGGTGCAAGTTCTGGGAGCAGTTTTTGGAGTGGGAAAGTGGTAGAGAGGAGGCGGTGTCAGGCTGGTGGGAACATGAACGACTGTAGGCAGCACGCGGTGCAGTGAGACCTGAGGGTAGTGGGCCTGTGCTTAGAACAGCAGCTGGAAGGCAGGTCCAGATCCAGATAAGGGGTCATGAAAAATAAAACTTTGAACATGAGACAGAAGAGTCATCTTTCCCAGAGACATGTGATTAGATGTTCAAAACTGGAAAGTGTTTTTAGACTGGCCCATAAACAGTCCTCATTCCCATACCCTGCACCTGCTCACTTCTCTTATCTTTCCTTCCCCAGCCTTTTCTACCTTTGTCTCCCAACTCTGCCCTTCCTCTATCCATTTTCTTTTCTTCTGTCATCTACTTCTTTCAGCTTCTTTCACTCCTTAAGTTAGCTATAATAATTACAGAACAGAATATTTATTATATGTTTCACTTCCAGAACAGAATTTCCTATCTCTGTTCTAAACTTAAAATCTTGACAGATGTTATTTGTTATAAATCCATGTTTTAAATACATTAAGTTATTTTTAATTTTTATTTCCCTCAAAAGATTTTTTCCTCTTATGACCCTTGATAGAAAAAAATTTTCGTATTCCTGCTGAAACTGTAATGGTTGGATTGAGTCTCTATATCATGCTAGATTATCAAGATAAAAGAGTAGCCTTTTAGTAAATTCTTCCCTGATAAAAGGGTCATTTTCCAAAAACCATTCAAGATTTCCAATCAGAAACTAGAATGACCTGTCAAAACTGAACTTCATTTAAAATCTCTGCTAATGACATATATATTGAAGATTTCTTACAATAGAAAATTAGTACAAAGAGAGACATTTAGTGTTCAACTGGTTTAAGTCATTTATATTGTAAATATGTTGCTGCATGCTGGGGAATGACAGTCAAGAGCTTTTCTGTCAGCAAGGGGAAAAAAAAAGATGATAAGCAACAATTTGATCTCAGACTTTGGTGGGGGCAGGGAAACCCAAGATCTTAAAGATCTAAAATTAAACCTTTCACCTCAATTCTGATAATGTTTTAGCAGCATGTGTAGAGTTTCCAGCTGCTGAACTCAGGTGACAGCTTAGTGAGGACTGTGTCACAGCAGTGCCTTGACATGGAAAACTCCCAGAGACATCACTGGACAGTGACTCCAGCTGCCACAAGGAGAAGGGGCTGTGCTCCTCCCCACCACCAGGCAAGGGCAAAACTTCCCTTCAGGTTAGTGAATATTCCCTTCAGGCACCCAGTGTCCTACCACAAAGACATTAGATAATTCACTATGTTTAAGTCTAAATCAGGTGAAGATTTTGCAAACTCCCTAGTAAACCAACAGACAGAGAATCCTAACATGTTTTCAGGTCCTCCTCTCTTACCATGTAATCTCTGCACACACTGGCTCCCCTTCACCTTCCACCATGACTGGAAGCAGCCTGAGGCACTCACTAACTGCCCAATATTCTACCAACAGAATTGCAGTCAAGTAAAACTCTTATTTAAAATAAATCACTAAGTCTCAGATATTCCTTTATAGCAACACTAAACAGACTAACAAACATACATGCATCTCTGAAGCTAAACAGATAAGGTCTGAAATTTTCTTTCATACAAGTTCAAAAGTGTGGGGGAAGGCAATCTGAATTTTCCCTCGACCAAGGAGAGCCACAATTCCCACCTTATCTCCTTTCTATTCCTTTTTCCTCTCTCCTCAACCAACCAACCAACCAACCAACAAATAACCAACCAATCCTCTTCTCTCCAAGAAACAAACAAAACAAAAAACCAAACAATTCCACAACTCACTTTCATATGTCCCTAAAATGACTGAAATTCCATCATCCTTTTTTTCATTCTATTGTTTCAAGGGGGTTCCCCTTTTTACCACTTGTGTGTTCAAATGCCTCCACATTCTCTACCCTTATCAAAATCTACTCTCAAGACAAGATTGAAAATCCTATGCTAAAACTTAAATGATTACCGGTGTTTAAAAAGATAGTATCTACAAACTAATATACAGTAACCTTTTTGGAAGGACGTATGGAGAATTTTCAAAGAACTCAAATTAGGCCTGTCATTTGATCCTGCAATCCCATTACTGGCCATCTACCCAGAAGAAAAATAATCCTTTTATGATAAGGACATTTGCACTAGACTGTTTATCTCAGCTCAATTTATAATCAACAAATTGTGGAAACAACCTAAATGCCCACCAATCCAGGAATGGATTAACAAGCTGTGGTATATGTATACCATGGAATACTATTCAGCCACTAAAAAAAGATGGTGACTACATCTTTTGTATTAACTTGGATGGGGATAGAACACATTCTTCTTAGTAAAGCATCACAAGAATGGAGAAGCAAGAATCCAATGTACTCAATTCTAGTGTGAAATCCAATTTACTCAATTCTAGTGTGAATACAATATTTGACCTAATACATGGTGGGGGGTAGGGGAATGAGGGAGCAGGGACAAGGGAGGAGGGAGCGGGCTGGAGGTCACAGTTTATGATACACCTCTTTGGGGTGGTACACAATTATAAGAGGGAATTTACCCAACAAATGCAATCAGTGTAACCTAATTATTTGTACTCTCAATGAATCCCAAACTATAAAATAGAAAAAATAACATCTCCTAGGGGAGGGTTTGCCATGTAACAAGGTCCTGTGAGGATATGTCCAGTGCCTATCCAGTTCCCAGGGCACAACAGACTCTCTAAATGTTTGTTGAATTGAATTTGCATACGGTTTAGTGGGAAATGTTAAAGATTTCCATATGATACTCAGCCTTCATTGTAGCACTGCTTTCAAAGTGATAACTCATTTTATTAATAATTGTTCACAACTATAGCCCGGGATGAAGGAGAGAAATGGAGTAGGAAGTGAGGGGAGGAGGGAGGTTTGATAGAGGGAGGGTAAATGGTGGGACCGCACCTATGGAGCATATTGTAAGGGTCAAGTCAACTATATCAAGTAAAGAACATAAATGTCTTACAATAATCAAGTAAATGAGGTTAAAGCTATATTGATTAGTTTGATGTAAGCACTCCAAATTGTATAAAAATTCAACACATTGTACCCCACATGTGCATAAATGTATTCATGATCTATGTGTATATGACTTAAAAGGAAAAAAAATAATTGTTCATTTTGCACACTGCTGGAGTTTTAGAAGATCTTGTATGTATTTTTTTTTTTAAGTCCTGTATTGTGATAATGAGAAATATTACTGTTTTAGTCTTGGTAAACAAAATAACTCTTATAATATTCATGGATGTTACACCAAATAGTTTATAAACTTAAATTCAGATAGGGGGTGGATATGATATGTTAAGGACTTATTCTCCACACCTCCTAATATATGCTTTACCTGTTACCAGGGGTCAGCAGATGTTTGTCAAACAAATGTGAGAACAAGCAAATAAAAATGAATAGAAAAATGAGTGGCCAGTTGGACGGAAAAGATGAAAGAGGAGAGTGTTAGTGGACTGGAAAGAAAGTCACAAATTAAATGTCACAATTCACTTTCACTCAAACTTAAGTATAGTTTCAAGTAGAAGGAAAAATATGTATTGAAGACAGAACATGGAGAATAAAATGATTAAGAAAGGGATTAGTACAAGAAGTATCCTGAGAAGTAAGATTCATGATAATAAGAACACCTTGGCACGCCAAAATGTCAGAAAATTACCATATATACTCAAGTATAAGCCGAGTTTTTGGGGGCACAAAATTTGTGCCGAAAAACCCGAACTCGGCACAAATTTTGTGCCAAAAAAACTCGGCTTATACTCAAGTATATACGGTATCTAAAACTTGAAAATAAGCAAAAAGGAATTACTGACGTTGGAGTCACATTTACAATTCTGCAGGGCCAGAGGTTAACTTGTAGATTTTTCTTTGGCAGACTAGGTAAGGAGAGAGGTTATGGTTTATGGATCTGTTGGATATTAACCACTTTTGCATCTAATCCCTCAATCTTACTTTAGCATTGCCTATAAATACCTAGCAACTCAAATGTTCTTCAAACCAATTTTAACATCTTACTACTTTCTTCATTAATTAGTGAGTTAAATAAAATCTTTGACATTTTATGTTTGCCTGAGAGTCATGATTGTCTTTTTACAAAAATTGTTAAGAGATTTTCACAACACACCATTAGAGAAACATTAGGTGATTTAGGAACTAGAATTTTCAGCTATAGGTATAGCTGGTTCTCACTCCACAAAACAACCAGGTATTTGGCTAGATCCTTGGTGTCTGATTTCTCTTCTGTGAGAGTCTTGTTGTTGTCACTAAGTGCTAACAAACGAGTGATAAACACTACAACCTCATACACTTATTTTTGATGACCTAAATATTTATTCACCCATTTAATAATATATTGAATACCTATATTAAATAGTTCTATACTAGGAAATATGGAAAAATAGACCTTTTAAAAAATTAAAAATCCAATGTATTTTTTGAAAAATAGGAACATGAAATGTCATTGCACAGTCTTTTTGCCAGTTGAACAAAAAACAAATATAATGATTCCCTTTCAGTTTGAAGGCAACTAAACTTTGAAATTCTATAGCTACAGTGAAAGTATGGCTTTTCTAAGACTGAAGCGGGAAATAATTTCAAAAACCCAGTCACTAATATTCATAAATTTCAAGAAAAATAGAGGTAGTAAAAACTTTTTGTACTTCTTAGACAAATTCTTCTAGTTATAGTTAGTAATTTTTTTTCAGAATTTTTTTAGGCATAAATAAGAAAATTTGGATATATATTATTTCTTTCCATCTTTTATACAAAAGATAGTATGTTTTTCACTTTGCTATTTTTAACTGAGCAATGTATCGTGAGAACTTTCCATATGAGAATATATATTTTTTTATCTTCTATCTTCAATTCCACCATATGCATCTCTGTTTTTTGTTTGCTTATTTATGTATAGATGAATTGTTCTTATAGTGAGAAAAAATAAAAGTATTTATATATTGAGGATGATAATGATAGTAACAGAACTCAGAGGTCTCAAGGTGGTGTGGCTATTATTCTTTTTGAAATAGGTAAATGCAAATAAACAAAGCTGACCCTGCAAGGGTCCATGTAGACTAATAACCATGAGAAAATGGTGAAGTTAGGAAATAATAAGATGCCTTTCTCTCAGCGGCTGGCTGATAGCGAGAGATGTTGGAGGAGGAGACACCCCAAACATGTCTGGTGTACCTTCTGAAGTCTATAGTTAGTAATGGTAATGAACAGGACGGGTAATCTGGGATAACCTGCACAGTCTACATAGCTCAGTTCAGACACTTTGTTAAAGAGATGATGATGATAGGTTCTCTTCCCAGGTGAGCTAGTTAGTTATCAGTCCTACAGAAGGACACTGTTCCCATATCTGCAGTTGTTAGCTATAAGAAGGGAGACAGTGTCCGTAGCTAGTGTTAGGCCTAGGCTCTAATGGAAAAATACCAGTTAACTCCTGGCAAATTTCTGGGCTGCAAGCCCTCAACAAAATGGAATAAGTCTGGTTCACTCCCAAGATAGATGGGAAAGTACTCACTAACTCCTTGCTTGACTAACTTCCCTGAGAAACAAACCAAGAAGCACCAACTACCCCCCAGACTGACCTTTAAGAAATACCAGGTGGGGAAAATGTTAAAACAAAGATGTATGATATATAGCTAACTGCAAAATTCTGCTTCTGTACAATGCCTACTTGCTACCCCACACAAATGCACCTGAACAGCCTGCGTGCCAACCAGGATGCAGACCAGGCCTTAAAAACCCGACCCCTTAAGCACTCGGGGCTGCTCTCAGAAACCCCATGTTAGGACGCTGAGGCAGTCGCCAGCTGACTTTTCAATAAGAGGACTCTGCTGTAATTTGGCTTGTTTGGCAGTGTGGTCTTTGTGGAACTCCTGGGCACAACACTAGGAGTCTGAAGGACTCAGTTTTAGTCTATATTCTACCACTGACAGGCTAGCTGACCGTAGATAAGTCACAAACCACTGTGATCCTCAGAATCATCCTTAAGATGAAGTCTGCAATGAAAGCATGCGTTCTCATTATTCCTATAGTTGATTTACACAGAATCTGCTGATGGAATTAGAAACAGAAAGTAACTTGATAAAACATAAAATAGAATAGACTATGAAATGTCATTAGGAAGTAACGATATAATAAAATTTGAGGGTAAATGATAGAAGAGTCAAAATGAACAGGATAGTCAAAATAAATACAGTCCACATATAAGTGCAGAGATACATTCTAAGTTGAAATGTATGACCTTATTTGTATGACCATCATAAAGTGTTCTTACACAAACCTAGATGGTACAGCCTACTACACACCTAGGCTATCAGCCTTACAGTTGGAAGATGCTCTGGATGAGTCCGTGAGGGAGGGGTGAATGAATGTGAAGACCTCAGACATCACTGTACCCTGCTGTAGACTTTATAATTACTGTGCAGTTAGGCTACATTAAATTTATAAAATAAATTTTCTTTCTTCAATAGTAAATTAATCTTAGCTTCCTATAACTTTTTTGAAAGTTTTGAAGTTAGCTTAAAACATAAATACATTAAACAGCTGTACAAAATATTTTCTTTCTTTATATCCTTATTCTATAAGCTCTTTTATGAAAATTTTTTTACTTTAAAAATTTTTTGTTAAAAACAAAAACACAAACACACACATTAGCCTAGACTTACACAGAGTGAGATCATCAATATCACTATCTTCCACAGCTATACCTCGCCCCCCTAGGAGGACTTCAGGAACAGTAACAGGAATGGAGCCGTCATCTCCTATTTTAATAACTTGTGGAATACCTCCTGAAGGACTTGCTTGAGGCTGTTTTTATAGTTAACTGGGTTTTTGGTAAGTAGAAGTATATTCTAAAATAATGATAACCGTATAGTATAATAATATAGTATAGTACAAGCCAGTAACAGTCTTTTATCATCCTTATCAAGTGTCATGTAGTACACATAAATGTATGTGCTATACTTCTATATGAGCGGCAGTGCAGTAAATTTGGTTTGTAGCATCACTACAAACACATGAGTAATGCATTACACTGCAAACCTTAAGATGTTTCTAGGGGATAGGAATTTCTCAGCTCTGTTGCAATCTTACATGATCACCATTGCATATGTTGTTCATTGGTGACCAAAACATCACTAGGAGGCTATGACTGTACCTGTAACTTCAGTTTAGAAGAGAGAATAGAGTGCCCAAAAGATAGATAATCAAGCCTTATGTAGGCAAAAGTATCCCCGAGCTGGAGAAAGCTAACACAGCAATTAATGTCAGTCTTAACCAAATCTTGTGTTAGCAACACCCTATTTCCTCATTCTAATTCTGTGCTCACCAAGCAGCACCCTCAGCAACAGCAGCTGTACCACTCAAATCGGGCTAATCATTCAACCAGGTGTGGAAATGGTCCTTCCATTGCAATGGTTGACTGTGATTCCTACTTGTTCATAAAGCAACCTATGAATATGGTTTGATTTAATTAACCCTAAGACAAGTTAAGCTTCATGAAGTAGCAAGTTTAATTTCATGACCTTAAAAAATGAGGCTCTCACCCTGGACATGTAGCATTCCAAACCTACAACCCATGAGGTTTTACCTAGAACAGCCAGCCAGGCATACCTTTACCTGCAATTAAAATGCATGTATAGGGCTTTAATCAGAATTTAATTGTAAACAAGGAAAATGCCATTAGCAGACTCGTTGATTAGGCTTCCCATTAATCATGTCTTTTTTTTTTTTTAGGCATATCTCCCAGATACATGGTAACAAAAAAGAGGTTTCAAGGAAAAGGAGGAATTTTCTATACAGCAAAAGGTATAGATTCAAAGCTTTCACCTTTCTTAAATTGTGGAGCTTGGGAGAGCAGCTTAGGGATCTAGACACTTATGTTGTTAACATTTAAACTTAACTACAGTCATGAGAATAATTGCTGTATTTCATTTATAAAGAGCTCCTCAAGAGAATTTGCAGAGCCCTTGAATTATAAGTCAATGAATATTCTCCGAAGGCTTGTCCCACCCATTGGCTGAGCATTTCAATGGCCAACCCATCCGTGGGTTCCATTCACTAAGCCACTAAATGGCAGTTTCCTTACAAGGGAGCAGTTAAGCCTATTTGAATGTCTTAATATGATGCAATCTTCCTTTTTCTAGGGAAAACAAAAAGATAAAAACTGAAATATTGAACCTTTTAGGGACTTGATAAATCCCCAAAGTTACCTTTTTCATTTATATATTTTTTCCCTACTTAAAAAACTGAGGGCCAGGTTTCTGGCTGTGCTCTCTGGGCTGCCTGCTTTAATACTACTGAAGAGCTTGTTTGTTGAGAAAGCAGATTTCTGGGTCCACAGACTTACTAAACCAGAAATTCTGGAATGGCACCTAGGAAT
This sequence comes from Loris lydekkerianus, assembly GCA_963574355.1. Classification (NCBI taxonomy): domain Eukaryota; kingdom Metazoa; phylum Chordata; class Mammalia; order Primates; family Lorisidae; genus Loris; species Loris lydekkerianus. The sequence continues at coordinate 9,127 of CAUYPK010136124.1, read as the reverse complement.
ATGTATTTTTAATATCTTAATATTCTGCCCGGAAACTTTCCAAACACACTCAAGTTTGAGTTTGGTGAATATAGATCTAAAAATAAACCAAAAAGAATGCTATATATTGTTTTCTACAGATTCTTTTGGATCACAACATCTCCCTTCCTCTCTACATTATTTTATTTTACTTGCAAATTCAATTGTATGTAATTCAGCTCTCCAGAATCATCATCTCTCTCAGTCCCTTTAGGACGCCATAGCAAAATACATGAAACTGAGTATAAACTGCTTATAAACAATAGGAATTTATTTCTCACCATTCTGGAGGCTGGGAAGTCCAGATTAAGGAGTCACAGATTCAATACAGTATTTGGTGAGGGTTTTCTGGTTCACAGATGGCAACTTCTAGCTGTGTCTTCATATATCTAAAGAGAAAATGAGTTTGGTGGGCCTCTTTAATAAGGGCACTAATCACATTCTTGAGATTACCTGATCATCTCCTAAAGACCCCACCTCCAAATACCATCACTTTGGGAGTTAGAATTTTTACATATGAATTTTTCCCTAATCCACAAGACCCCACCCTAAAACCTCAAAACTACTTATAGGAACATATCCAAGTTCACAATCACACACACACACAAGCTTCGCTTACTTTGTATGGGGTTGCCTGTATCATATTATGACAAAACATAACTCAGTCTGTTTTTACCAACTATAACACTATTTCAAAGGCTATGACACTGGAACTGAAGAAAACACACTGGCTTTGGTGACAGACAGACCTGGATACGAATCTTGTCACTGGCTCCTGGTATTGATAACTGCTTTGGATTTGGACAAGATATTTAATCTCACTCATCTCCAGTTTTCTAAAAAAAATGTGAATCATAGTGCTCAGGATTATTAAAAGGATTAAGGATAATTTTTGTAATGTGATTATTCAATTAATCCAATCATGTAGTCAACAAATATTTACTGAGCACTACTGCACACTCAGGGCTTCTTCTGGGCCCTCCCCATGAAGGAGTGAAGCAAAGATTCCTTTTCCCCCACAGTTTGTAGTTTTAGAAAGAGGAGCTAAATGGTAAATAATGAATAAAATAAATAAGTAAATTATACCATAGGTTGGAAGTGATAAATACAATGAATAAAAAGGAAAAAGAAAGGGCAGGGTAAATAGGATCAGAATAGCAGAGTAGGGAAGTGAATCCCAGTGGGCTTCTTAGAGAAAATGAGAACATTCCAGGCAGGGGAATAGCTGGACCAAAGACCCCAATGAGGGAGGATGTCATTAAGTGCAGTAAGGACTTCAGGTTCTATTATGGGTGGAATGGGGAATATAACTCACCCTTGAACAATACAGGTTTCAACTGCATGGGACCAGTTATATGTGGGTTTTTTTTCAATAATAACATTAGAAACATGTTTGGAAATGTGTGACAAATTTTAAAAAAACAGATGGACTATACAGCCTAAAAATATCGGTAAAAATTAAATTAGGTATGTCATGAATACATGAATATATATAGATACACATACTTATATTATCAGTTACTACCATAAAATATACATAAATTATAAAAAGTACAAATTTATTAAAACTTATGCACACAAACACAGACCATTCACAGTCGGAGAAATGTAAACAAAGGTAAAGATGCAGTATTCAGTCATAACTGTATAAATTAACTGTAGCACATATTATACCACTGTAATAATTTTGTAACCACCGCCTGTTGCTATTGCAGTGAGCTCAAGTGTTGTGAGTATCCACTTAAAACGCCATGATGCTAATTATCTCCACCTGAGCAGTCTCCCAGTAAACTGTGAATGGCAATAGAAAATGATCTCTTGCAGTTCTTCCATATTTTTCATTGTGTTTACTGAAATACTATAAACCTTGAATAAGATCATGGGACCCAAAAGAAGTGCCACTAGTGATGCTGGAAGTGTTCCCCAGAAGCAGAGAAAGTCAAGACATTACAAGAAAAAGTCGAATTGCTTGATCTATACCATAGATTAAGATCTGCAGCTGTGGTTGCCCACCATTCAATATAAATGTATCCAGCATGAGAACAAATGTTAAGAAAGAAAAGGAAATGCATGAAGCCATCACTGCAGCTGTATCAGCAGGCGTGGAAACCTGGCACTTTTTGTGAAATACCTTTTTATCTCATATTGAAAATGCAGCTTTGATGTCGGTGCAGCATTACCATAAGAAAGGCATATCTATAGACTCTAATATGATTTGAGGAAAAGGGAAGTCATTACATGACAACTTAAAGCAAAAGGAAGGTGATGGATCCAAAGCTGGACAATTCGATGCCAGCAAAAGATGGCTTGATAATTTTAGAAAGACGTTTGACTTCAAAAAATGTCAAGATAACAGGAGAAGTAGCTTCCTCTGATCAAAAGGGAGCAGATGAGTTCACAGACACTGTTAAGACAATCACTGAGGCAAAAGGACACGTGCCTGAGGAGGTATTTAATGAAGATGAAACTGCCCTATTCTGAGGGGGCAAATGCCACTAAGGGCATTTATTATAATAGTAAGAAAGAGATGCAACCATCAGGATTGAAGGCAGGAAGGGACAGGCTATCTCTACAGTTTTGTACAAATGCAATGAGGTTAAAAGCAGGACTGCCCTCATCTATAAAGCTGGTGACCTCCAAGTCTTAATGGGAAAAAATAACTACGAGCTGCCAGTCTTTTGCCAATAAAAGAAAGCTTGGACAAGGAGAATGCTTTTTTCTGGATTGGTTCTATCAATGCTTTCAAATTTTGAAGTAAGGAATTACCTTACCTGTAAGAGACTGCTTTTTAAACTTCTGGTGTTGGACAATGCCCCCAGCCACCCAGAACCCTGTGGGTTCAATACCAAAGGCATAGAAGTGGTCTACTTGCTCCCAAATACAATCTCTGTAATTCAGCCTCCAGATTAGAGGTCATAAGGCTCAGTATACATGGTTCTCTAGGGAAAGGATTATCAACACTATGGAAGAGAGAACATCATGGAAGTCTGGAAAGACTGCACAATTAAAGTGCCGTCCTTGCTATAGAAAGTCATCAAGCCCCAACCAATAAATTCCTGCTGGAAAAAAACTATGCTCAGATGTTGTGGCTGACCTTACAGGATTTACAACAGAGCCAATCAAGGAAATCATGAAAGATAGTAGCTATAGCAAAAAAGGTGAGTGGGGCAAGTGAAGAGTTCCAAGATCTGGATCTTGGAGAAATTCAAGAGCTCATAGACACCACATCAGAGGCATTAACAGAAGATGACTTTTGACGGGGACGAGAGCTTCTGAACCAGTGCCAGATAATGAGGAAGAAGACTTAGAAGAAGCAGTGCCAGAAGACAAACTGCCTTTAAACATTGGCAGAAAGGTTCTGACGATTCAAGACTTCTTTTGACTTCTGTTATGATATGGACCTTCTATGATGCAAGCATAGGAACTGAAGCAAACAATGGGAGGATTGGTAATTTATAGAAAATTTTTAGAGAAATGAAAATGCAAAAATGCAGACATATATTAACAATGTGTTTCTGTGAAGTTACACCCAGCGTGCCTGGGTTCCTGCCTCCCCTTCCATCTCCTCCATCTCTTCTGCCTCTGTCACCCTGAGACACCTTCTCTTCCTGCTCCTGCTCCTCAGTGTCCTTGACATGAATACAAAGATGAAGATCTTTATGATGCTCTACTTCAACTTAATGAATAGTGAACATATGTTCTCTTCATTATGATTTTCTTAATAACATTTTCTTTTCTCTAGCTTACTGTAATGTAATACACATAATACATATAACATACAAAATATGTATTATTTATATTATTGCTAAAGCTTCTGGTCAACAGTAGGCTATTGGTAGTTAAGTTTTTAAGGATTCAAATATCATATGTTAATTTTTTAGTGCATTGAGGGTCAGTGCCCCAAACCCTGCATTGTTCGAGGGTCAACTGTAGTTGAAGGGTTCTGAACAGAGGAGTGACATGGGCATTATAATTACTTACCTATAATTAGAGATGACCCATTTCAATTAAACATTTTGAAACATTATCATACATTCAAAAAACATTTAGTGTATGAATGCTTTTCTACTTTGGCTTATGGTGATTATACTTTTTTTTTTCAACAAGACTTCAAAACAGGACTAAATTTTTCAAGGGGCTTTCCCACTATAATTGTCTTTAAACATGACATCCTGGAGAGCTGTGTGCATGCATGTGTGTGTGTGTGTGTGTGTGTGTGTGACTGTGTCTAAGTGTGTATGTGAATATGTGGGTCTGGGGTGTATGTGTACATATATGTGGACACACACTTGCTCAGACACTCTCAAGCTGCTGACCTCACCTGGATCTCATGCCAAGTCTCATCCCACTCCAATATTTAGGCACAAACTTATGTTCCTGAGTGTGGAGCAGAGTCTGAGGAAAAAGCAGTAGCCCTAGGCCTTTATCTGTGCAGGAAATGGAAATTCAGCTCTAAATACACACAGCTCAGGCCATTTGACATTCTAGTGAAAGATTGTACAAATTAGGCATTTTCTCCATTCTGTGTCATTATGTGAGAGCTGACAGATTCACTGTGAGACCCTGTGCAGGCATTTAGGAGGAACCACATAATCTTCAATTAGTTGGGAAACAGCTAGCAAGGACAAAAGGGTATCCTTTCACATTTTATTTTTCCACAAAAGCACTGTCCTAAGCACCTTGTCTTTTGAAGAAATTTTACCACATAGTTTTGTAGTACATTTTAGGAATCCCAGCAGCAAGAGCATTAACGCCTTACTTTTTACTTCATTCCTGTTATCTTTATTGAAAGTTAATTTTTCTTTACAGGCTGTTGTACTTGCTAATATTGCCTGAATAAAATGTAATAGGGCAATAAGGTAAAATTTGTCCCATGGAACAGATAAATGTGAGGCTATTGAATAGGGACCTTGAGCTCACCACCCTTTGTTCCCTTGCATCTATCTGTGTGATGAGTGTAATGGCTCCTTTAACTATTAAACGGTCATATCCAAAAAAGTGAAAAATGGTCCTCTAACAACATGTTTATCTAATAGGAAAATATTACCTTGTATTAATTTATTTTTAAAAATGCATCTAGAAAATTGAATTAAGCCAGATGAAATATTCTGATTGAACATATAAGGTAATAAACTTCCTTCTCTCTCTCCCTTCTGTCATATAATCTAAATGCTGGCACTTGCTGTTGTTAAATTATTATTTGTCCAAGGGTATTTGCATCAAATTGAATGGAAATCTTTTGAGATGGAAAATATAAAGGAAGTTTAATTGTATTCCTTCAACGATAAAATTAGTAAGAGCATGGGCTCTTGAACAAGCCTCTCTGGACCTGAGGGGTCAGCCCTTTGCCCACAGACTTTGTGAACAAGGGCAAGTTATCTAACCTCTCTGGGACTGTTTCCTTATCAGTGGCATGAAAACAGCAATAAGGATGTTAAGAGAATAAAGTGAATTAATCTATGAAAGCACTTAGAGCAGTCCCTGATATGGAATAAGTGGAAAAATACTTATAATCAAATAACTTCCTTTATGACCTACTCTAAAGAAGAAAAATTGGTGTGGGGGGGCAAAGGAATCACTATCTTTACACCTATTTTGCCAGTTATTTTCATAGCCCACCTGGTCTCATTAAATCTCTCCAAAATTGTCCAAGTCATGGGGCCCATGGGACAAAGTAGATTCGTAGAGGTGATTCTGAGCAAGAGGCCAAAACTCTAATTTCTTCTCATCCTTTTCAAACATTCTCTCTGATTATTGGAGAGGAATGCCTTTGGGTTGTCTTTGTGATAGAAGCCCTAACTTGATCCTTTCCAGGGTTATCTGTGGTGTTTGTACAGAGTGGCAAACACTGAGGGTATAAATAATAGAGTCCAGAAATGGTTTTATAGATCCACAGTTCTCAGATGCTCTGAAGAAATGCTGATCCTTCCATCCCCCAGGAACATGGATTAATGTTAAAGTGGACCAGAGATAGGGGGTATGCATAGGTACCCTATAGGTCCCTGGGTATGCACACACACACACAGAGGTATCATTCACTCAAAACTGGTTTGTCCTTCCACCCAACTCCCTCTTGACAATTCTCCATTTGTTACTGTGCTAGAACAGGCTAGTCCCATTTACCTCCTCAGAAAGGTCTTCTGTGATCAATTTAGTGCTTAGAACAGGGACAAGCACATTATAGACACTCATAAACAGTTATAAGTAGATGAAGGAGTGATCAGTTTTCCACAAAGTCAATCTGTACCTAGCCCAAAAGCTACAAAGCTGAGAAGACAGGCTTTATCACTCTCTTTTGAGGGAAGGGAATAGTTAACATATTAAACATGGTTCAAAATTTAAGTAATACAAAAGAATATACAGTGAAAACCTTCTTTATTCCTGTCCCCCATCCGTCTTGTTCTCCTCCTAAAAGCCACTAATTTTACAAAATTATCATGTGTCCTCTATAGATACTTTCCACTTGCCAACCAGTTTGTCTGCATATGTGTATGTGTATAATCATATATGTATGTGTGTATGCCTATAAATATAATCTTCCCTCCTTTCCCCCATTTATGACCATTAAAAAAAATTTCTAATGTCCCACTATTTCTCCTCAGAGCTCTTGTATCTTTGCTTTGTGTTTTGCCTATTTTTTAAAGCATAGTGTAGTTGAACTTACAGAATTATCAAATTAAAGAATCATTATTTGAGTTCTTTTAAATTGAGAGCTTCCCTAAAATTTTAAAAAATATTTTGCCTATAAAAAAATCTTTTGCTAAAATTAAAATATTTTGCTACCCATTTTTCAGGTAACTATTTATGGCAGAGAGTGAATAAATATAAAATCTACAGATGACTTCATAAGCAGTTAACCTTTCTGCGTCCTGGGATATATTAAGGGAAGGCTCAAGAACATATCCTATGTTGAGCTGTGTGATATTTTTATATTTAACATAAGTGTGAAAGTGATTTTTAGGCAGAAAGGGTTCCTTGTATTCAATTACCACTTTTATTCTTTGATAGCTTTTTAGAACTATTTACATGAGTTAAAAATCTCAATGTCTTATGGGAACATATCTGTTTGGGCCTCTCGTGCTAACATTCCTTTATTTCCTACTCACTTACCTGCATGAAGCCATAACTACTCCCTCTTCTTTCTGGATTACTTCCTCTTACTTGTCCTATCTCTCCTCCCAGGGGTGTAATACAAATTTTTGCCCAATTTAACTATCTACCTGTTTGTTTTATTCCCATTTTCAAATTTTTATTTCTCATAAAATCTCTTTGCCTAAAGGTGATGCACCATAGAACAGGTTAGAAACAGTGTTATATCTTAGAAATAAGAATCATTTCTACATTAATTGGCTTAAAGTTAATTTCTCACCATGAAGCCTATTACAGAAATGAATACAACTGCAGAGTAATGAATTAAAGAAACTTTGCTTTGCATATCATTTGCCATATTTAACTCACAAATTTCATGTTTAAATAAAAGAAGTTGGAGTTGAAATAGAAAGCTATTACAAAAGATAGAAGAAAAATACTTAATGGAAATCAAATTAAGGATCAATATTTCTCTTAAAAGGAAAATAGATAACTTTTGACAAAAGGGTTCAACCAAGTGACTTATGAAAATAGTAGTTATGAAATAGTAGTATGCATACATATACTTTAAATACACATATTTAATGTGTATTTAAATGTACATTTAAATTAAAAATGTATACATATTTAAATATGTATATTATTCACACACACATGTATTGTTTTTAGCATAAACAACAATAAATTGCCTTCGGAAACTTGGGCTTTTCCCCAACCTATGGCCAACTGAATTGAATAGTACCCTTTGTACTTTATGTTCTACTGAATATAGGCTATGTTTCAGACAGATAAACTGGATTGAGGAAAGATAAAATTTAGCTGTAAAGATTTTAGAATTTATTCAATATTATATTTTTATATTATGGAAACTTTGTATGTACACATGCTAAAATATAAATACTTATGTGCATTTTTTTTGGTAATAAAAACTATAGAAAGCAAATCAATGTTTGACAACATTTTCTTGGCTGGAAGAATTATTTGGAATATATAGTGATCCTCAAATGGAGGTTCACCCCTAGGAAGATAATGGAATCTCAAAAAAGTTGTAAATTTTTTTATCAACTGTAAACAAGGAATTCAAAACATTAGCATATGGGAGACAGAAAGAGGGTAAATGAATATCAAGGATGTTTGGGCTAAAGATGAGACCACTCTCTGTTTAGGCTCTGCCCTTGAGTTCTCAATCATGATTCTAACAACTGACATTTTTGACCCTCACTCTGTGCCAGGCATTTTATCCTTCCCTGACCTTCAGACGTACACATCAGTAATACTTCCATTTTACGTATGAAGGAATGGATGCTTTGACGGCTCCAATAACTAACCCAAGATCACACAGATAGTAAACACAGAGCCAAGATTTGAACGAGACATCAATGCTCTTAACTATCTCACTCTACGATACTATGTATGATACTACACTCTACTGGAAAGAACTGATTTTGCCTCTCACTAAAACATTCCCATTAATATCTTTGCTATAGTTGACTACAATACACTGTATAGTGTCTTAAACAATATCATTTCTTAAAAGCTATATTCCAAAGTAGCAGAAACTAATAGATATGAATTATATTAAGACTTAAATTGCTTAATTACTGGCTCCCTACACATTTATTCTATGTAATAAAAGCTCTTTTGTCTGATAGAAATAATAATAATGTAGATAATTATTATTGCATACCATATGCTGGTACTATTCACTTGAGAGCTTTAAGTTTCTTAATTGAAATGGATTTAATCTTCATAAAAACCATTTTATTCTTGCCTAACTTTCAGAAAACTGAAAATATGTTTTTTGAAGACCAGTGAAAATATGTGATTGCTAATATGTATGGAAAGGTATGCAAAGCAAACTGTAAATTCTAAAACAAATTCTTTTTTTTTTTTTTTATTAAATCATAGCTGTGTACATTGATATGATCATGGGGCATCATATACTAGCTTCATAGACCATTTGACACATTTTCATCCCAATATTCAACATAGCCTTCCTGGCATTTTCCCAGTCACCGTG